>JAHREE010150502.1:171357-212750 GCA_033628505.1 Tringa tobata
CTCCCCGTCTCAAACAGCAGCCAATAATTTGGTAGGTTGGAAAGAATCACTTTACCCTTAGCTCTGAACCTTCCTCCCCTGTCCCCCCCCAATGAAAACCACCCCCTTTTCTAGTGCAAAGGATATTGACAACTTAACGCTGGAGCTTTGGTGGGGGGGGGAAAGGGTGGGGAGGGGGTCTGGAGAGGAAAAGGCTGATGGAAACTCCTTCCTCATTAATGGCAATGAGTGGATAAGGGGTGACGAACGGCGCGACGGGGAGTTGGGGGCTGCAGCGCTGCAAGCTCAGAACGACAAGCTTTACTCATGGTACAGGTTGTACAGGACGGAGCCGCTGCTTCCCGGCAGCTCCTCTTCCCACACCACTGACCCATCGGACTCTCCAGTTGGGCTGGGCTCCAGGAACAAGCGTCATTCCCAGGCTCCCGGTGTCCCCTCCGCGTCACAGCCGGTCCATCCTGAACGTGTCCTCTGTGGCGGGGTCGGTGAGGACCATGTCTGGGTCGTTGAGCATGTGAAGTCCATCCAAGGTTAAAGGGTCAATTTTGAGTTCATCCAGAGGGAACTGGGAATCGGCGTCAAAGCTGACGTCCCCCACTCCTGCCAAGGAGCTGGTCAGTTCTTTTGATAAGCTGGGAGGGGACTCTCCTGTCACTGCAGGGAAGAGGAAGAGAAAGACGTCGGGAGGACTTAGCAAGTGACACTCGCCAGGCAGAGGAGTCATAAAACAGCTCCCAAAAATGTGGGAATAATTCATTGAACTGAGGCTGAAGTTCAGATGAGAAACATCCACCCTCCCTTCCAGCTGGGTGAATTACACACTGGTCAGAGCATCTCAAAACCCTCACAATGACCCAACACGAGGCACAATTCATATTCAGGTACTCAGGGGCCATAAAGTGGTGTCACTCGAGTCCCTCTCTGTCCCCCTCGGCTTTAGGAGGAATAACCTTAATTCCCATGACTCTACTCAGCAGAGTCCTTGGGTGAAATACGGACCGAGCCAGGCTGTTCTCAGTGGCCTGTGCAGAAACTGCTTCCAAACATCCAACCGTGCCCAGATCCACCACCACGTGTGACACTCAGTGACACTCAACCCCTCTCGCTGCCAAGCTCCAACGGAGCAGCAGAGGAAGGAGTTTGGTTTTCGCCGCTTCTCCCTCGCCGTGGCAGAGGGTGCAGTAAATTTCGAGGCAGGGAAGGGCCGTGAGATGATGAGTGCTGCCATCACACCTCTCCCTCTCTGCTGGGACAGAGGAAGAGCCGTCGGGCTCCCCGGCAGGAGGGGAATCCACCAGACCGGTACCACGAACCGGGAAACACAACCTTTGGAGCCAACACCAGCCCTTTTCCCTTCTCGGCTGGCAGCGAGGGAAACACCGAGAGGGGGATGGTTTTACTCCTCGGATAAGTCTGGGTTGTTGGGTTTTTTTTTCTTTTTAACTCACCTGTAAGAATGATGTTGGGGATGTTTCCGTGGCTGGAGTAGTTGAGCTGCTGCGAGTCCTGCAAGCTGCCATGACTGCCGGTGAGTCCCATCATGGCTGCCTGGGAGTAGTTAAGGGTGGAACAAGGGCTGTACAGGCTGTTGGAACTAATGGCGTTTTCTATCATATTAAACTGTTCCAGCTGAAGACCAAGGCACAAAGGAATTATTACTTGTATCCATCAGGAAACACAGCAAAACAACATACAAAGCCGAAGTAGGGGGAGTAACGTTGAAAGAGACAGGCAAACAAATTCATCTTTAGGTTTCGTTGATCAAAATACGGTCTAATTTCACTTTGCTGCCAAATTCAGAGTGCAGGGGGAATGAGGAGAGGATGGATGCAAAAATAAAAGCGTTGCTTTTGATACCGTAAGAACAGAATAAAAGGTAGCTTTAAAACAAAGTAAAAAAAAAAAAAAAAAAGCAAACCCATAATTCATGCTACTACCTCAGGTATCTGCCCACCGAGCATTGCCTCTCAGAAGCCAGCTCATTTTTTCCTGGTACCAGACCATATTTTGCAGTTGAATAAATTAACACACTGCAAACTAACGAAGGCTTGGGGCTGCCGGCTTGGTTTTGGGACCCTGCACGAGCTGTTTGCCAAATTTAGCAGTAAATATTGTTCCCACCTACAAGTGAATCCTTCCCAAATGCAACCACCCAAACCAGTGGGGTTTTTTTTAACTTTAATTTTCATTATTTTTAATCCAACAAACTTGGCAGAACACCTTTAAAAACATCCGCTACGATGGGTAAGAGGGAGGAAGGGGCAGGAAGACTGGGGGAGGAGAAAAAAAAGGAAAAAGAAAAGAAATCCCTGAGTATTGCAAACTAAAAATAACAGAAGTAAAACTACATGGACAAAATGTGATCTCAAACAAAATAATCAGAACTTGGTCTATATTTATTTTAAGCTGCAAGAGGCCGAAATATAGCTGAAAATCTGAGATGAATTTGCTCACCTGATGGGATAGGGCATTAGCCTGCCTAGCTGTCATCTGCTGATCATAATAGGAGTCACCAAATACACTCCCCAGAATGGAAGAATGCTGAAAACAAAACAGAGTCTTTATGGTGCAAAAATCTCACAAACAGGTGTCCCCACAGCGTGCGAGTGACTCCAGCCTTCCGACTGTTCTTCTCAGCGTTAATTAGCAGCGCCCTTCGTCATTAACCACCACTAACCATCAGCAAAGTCATCCAAGGGTCTCGGTTTCCCTCCGAGACACAAACCCTTCCACGTTACGCTGCCTTTTCGGTGACACAAAGATACAGGCAAGTGAAACCAAACAAACTTCCTCGGGGAGGACGTACAACACGTAAAACTTCTGAGTTATGAAAACAGACGAGTGCGCCAGGTAACACGGGAAATCAAATCGCTCTGCACCTTCGGCTTCTTTGGGAATTGGTGTTGGTTTTTTGGGGTTTTTTTTTTTTGGTGAAAGACAAACCCCAGACAGAATTAAAACTGCACATTACAAGAAAACACCGATTTTTTTTTTAAATTACAAGATGCCGAGCCGCTCACAGCTCACTGTCTCTGCGACCTCATGCTCACCAACAGCCGGCTTCACCGAGACAACAAGGGGCCGAGAGCAAAGTGACATTTTAAAGCCATTCCACTTGAGCTGCGGGTCAGAAAGGTTAAGGACAAAGCCCCAGGAAAGCACGTTAGCGGCAGTTCGAAGGCAAGAATCTCAGGAGGAATCCCTCAGCCTTGCTAATTTACTGCCCCCTCCAGCATGACAAGCATTTAGCAGTTATTCTCCATCGTTTATCAGTTGTTCTAAAGGTGAACAAGAATTTGAGGTCAGTGCTTTAATATTATTCAGTGCTGTCCCAAAGAATTGCCAGATATAAAAGAAATCACAGAGAGATCGCTTCCTACTTAAAACTATCCCAAACCCCGAGATTCCAGCTGGAAACAAAACATCTGCTGACAGCATCTATAAAAGGTGGTGTCTATAAAAGACAATTTGCATCGTGAGTTTGTATCAATCTTGAAAAAAAATAATTCAGTGCCTCATATAGCATTTTCCAGCTGTTCTATCTACGCATTAAAAGAGGAAGGCTACAAATTTTCCCCTTAGAAACCTAATCAGCAAATGAAATTAAGTCAAAGCCTGGGAAATACCAGAGCAGCCGCCACAGCCAAAAGCACTGAACGCAGGCAAAGGTTGAGATACTCAAAACCAGGATGATGTCCACAACAGTGAACGTAAAAATTTCAGCAAACATCACATTTTAAGCATTCTCCCTCCTACAGGATTAGTATCTCTCAGCACAGCTCATTTGAAAGTGCATGCAAGGAAAAGAATGAAGTCTTGTACTAAAAAAACCCACCCTAAATTCCCCGCAACCTCCATGAGAGGGGACTGCGGGGACAGAAGCCACAAGATGTTCTTTTAAGGCAAACAAAAAAAACCTTCCCATCTTCAGCCAGAATCCTCAGCCATCGCTTTATGTGGCCGCTTGTGGATAAAATGTGGCCTGAAGGGAGGAATTCACAGCCCGAGGAGGGGACTGAAAGATCTGCCCAACTCTGCCGAGCAGATCCCAGTTGGTCCAAGCCTCACGGCAAATGCTTTCCTCCAGGTGCATGCAAGGGTGAGGGCAGGGTTTGAATGAAAAGGGGTATTTGGTGTGGAGCAGCGCTGCTGGATAACGGCAGGAGGAGAAGCCTCCTGGATAACGGCAGGAGCGGGAGGAGAAGCCTCAGCCTTAAAGCACGACACCGGCACAGTCGGAAACGGTATCCGACTGCTGCCTCCAAATCTCTGCTGGAGAAGGTACATACGGTAACTTCTGGGTAAAAACTGGTTTAACTAACGAAGGCAGCTCATCCTTAAGACTGATTAAATACAGCCCGAGCCAAGAATAGGGTTTTTTGGACAAAAATAAGATTTTGATTCACTTCCCTGGGCATTTATGACCTGTCACAGCAATGACCACAGAATAAGGACATCTTTGCAGCTGAACACCCTACTCTATGCCTTCCTTAGAACAGGTAAAAATGGAAAAGGGTTGTAATTGGAACCAATTTTCCAATTTATCATCCAGTTCTCAAAACTGCAGTGGCTGCGCTATCCCTCACAAAAGGCAGGGGGATGAGGAAGTTCTCAATCACCACAAGCAAGAGCCACCTCACACCTGACAAGTGAAAAAGCAAAGCACTACTTAAAATAGCCCCACTTTTCCTTAAACCGCTGCTATCTTACTTGCTTCCCAGGCACATTTTGATCAACTACTCGAACTCCACATTATTCAACCTGCTACGTGTGTTACTTCTTCAAAAAGGATGGAGCCAGAGAAATTCGAGAGCTCCAAAGTGGATCAAGGTTCTGGTTTTTGTTCCTTTAACTTCTGACACTTTACGTTTACAGGAGCTTTTCAGAAGTAGGGCAAAAACTAAAGTCTTTGCATTCCACTAAACATTGTTCCCATCCTAAAAAGTTTAGGCAACATGAAAAATAATAAACAGGAGAGCTAAATCTATTCGTGCAAGTCTAGGTTAGTAACTCCTAACAAAACATACAGCCCGTATTTATTCCTCAGCTCTGAAGTATATGGGTTATTACATCTGCAAACACTGAAACTCCCAAAGGAAATCAACTGGAAATGTCATTACTTCAACACTTCAGAGTCCTAGAATAATTTATCAACAACTCTGTGAAAAACATCTTGCTAACACCAGCTCCTCCAGAACCACTAGATGAGGTCTGTTTTGTCAACAGTACATCTTCTGGGGTTAATGATGTGGTGACTGCAAGGAAAAAACACAAACCCAAACCACAAAACCCCTGGCTTAAATTATTCATCTAAAAATACATACCATATTATCCAGTAAACAGCCATTCTACTAAGAAAAAAAAAAAAAAAGCAGATTTCTAGCTAATTGGAACAGTGTGCCAGGTGTTAGAGGAGAAAAGCAAAGTAGGAATAAACAAGCCGTTGTCGATGAAAAGCCATGCAAACACCAAGGCGAGAGCTACAAGCAGAGCTTTTCAATTCATGTTTGAACAGGAAGCCCTTCGTGTAACAAACGCCCGTCTGAAAACACGAGAGCAAATAGATTTGGAGATGTGGAAAAGATAAAAAAAAAATAATTATATAAATAAACAAAAAAACTCCTGGTGAATGAACCGTACGTGATAAAAATCAAACCGCAGATTTCTATTTTTAGAGCGTGTCACTCCTCGTACGGATACGCTGCAGAACAATTTAACCTAAAATTAAACAGAGAAACGGGGAGCAAGGGGAGGTCGCCCACCCGGTCACACCTTCCACCTGTCAGCCAGTGCCAAACTGCTCCAGAATGGGCACATTTTGCTCTTGGAACCAACCTGCCTCTACTCCTGGCAGAAAACTCTACAGGCTGATGGGTCCTGCTGGTCGGGAGCTGCCCCCGTAATTACAACCAACCCCAATTTTTCTTCCCAACTGTTTTTTTTTCTTCCCCCATTGCTTCTCTCCACACTTAATAATTGTGAGCAGCGCCACACACGGCTCGCTCGCCACGACCAGCTTTTGGTCACTGATAGAGGCAGGAAAAGCTGTCTCATTTTTAATTTAGCAAAAATACAAGAATTGTGTGGGTATTTTTAGGGGGCTACTACTCAACCCTCTTCCTTCCAGGCAGAGTTAGGGGTGTCCCACTTGAAAACAAGAGTTTACAGGCTAAAACAGGCCCAGCAGGAAAAATTAACAGCCAAGTGTGCACTCCACTGGGGGGTGCCTGCTGCACCCCAGCACTTTGCACTGACCAGTGGCAACGAGCCCATGGACAAAACCAAGAAAGAGTTATTGAGAAGCCAAGGGGGAAAGAAAAATCAATGCAAAAAAAAAAATCAAAAATCAGGTGCCCTGCCCAAACGAGAGCTGGAGCTGAGACTCTGCAGCAGGACTGGCAACGGCTTTGCTCTACGTGACAGCCTGGAGGAGTCAGGTCACTTGTTTTCTTTGAGCCACACATACAACCTGGCAGAACTGGGAGAAGCAGGCAGAAGAGAGAGAAGTTAAGAAGCAATTAAGCAAGGGTTAGGAAAATCCAGACAGTCCTGACACTCGGATCTAATGCTGAGCTTACCAGTGACCTGTCTCTGGCTAATGGCAGGGAGAGGCGAAGCTTCTGCTTTGGAACCATGAAGGGGCAGCACTTACTTAGACAGGATCCTCCTTACAGCCTTCAACGGTAAATGGTGAAACAGAAAATGTATTTTCAGAGTCTTTTGTGATGCTCCGGAAGAATTCCCTGCACCTCATTTCTACAGGTGGGATTTAGGAAAAGGGCAGCCACACAGAGCTGGTTTAGCAGCATCGGATTATTTCTGCACTTGGAAACGCCCTCACTCCCTCACATTAGGGGCACCCCCAAAGGCTGCCTTGTTTCTAACTGTCTGGCTGCTGGCAGAGAAAAATTCCCTTTCATCCGTTTACAGACACACCAAGCTCTGAGTTGCCTACGGGACACGGGGATGTGTGAGTATATACATACACAGAAATTAAAACCAGCCAGTGAGCAGGAAAGCGTGTTTACTAACCCCTTCCTTGCAAGCCACAAGATACAACTGCTAATTTCAAGAGTGTTTTCTCCAGTGTTTTCTTTCAAAGTGTACACTCCCGTGTCAAAAAAGGTCCTGATGGAAATGCCTTTGGCCACACAAGTGGTGTTTAGGGCCACAGGAGTTATCCTGCTGCAGGGCACACTTCTTTCTCCTCTCTCCCTCCCTTGCACTCCCAACCTGTCCGCTCCTACGAGAAATTGCTAATTGGAAGGGGTCTACCTGGGGGTTCTGTCCCCAAAGAAAGTGGAGGGAGAGGAGCCATAGGAGGAGGGGGAAGGGTGTGACACTGAAAGAGGGGAGATTGAGATGAGATCTGGGGAAGAAATTCTTTGCTGTGAGTGTGGTGAGAGCCTGGCCCAGGTTGCCCAGAGAAGCTGTGGCTGCCCCATCCCTGGAGGGGTTCAAGGCCAGGTTGGAGGGGGCTTGGAGCAACCTGCTGTGGTGGGAGGTGTCCCTGCCCAGGGCAGGGGGTGGGACTGGATGGTCTTTAAGGTCCCCTCCAACCCAAACCAGTCTGTGATTCTATGAAACCACTGCATTTTAACAGCGTTCAAATAGTAACGTTGGTCAACAAAAAGGCAATTCACCAGCTATTGAAAAACTCTGGAACTGAATGAAACTGCAAACAAGATGAGACACCAGTAATGCATGAGGCACACAGAGTTACAGTGAGACAACTATGGGTCAGTAATGGAGAGACTCAACTAAAAACAAACACAAGAAGCAAGGCCTGTGGAAGCACAGAGTCCCTTACTTGAGGGGAGCTGCCAGGAGAGAAGCCTTGATTGGAGACAGGAGAGGTGGGAGACTGGTTGGCTGGGGAGCCAGCATTACTGCGGTACTGCTGGAGTGAAGCCTACAGAACAACACAGAATTAAAGACCATGGGATTGATGGAAGGTTGGAAAATTCTCAAACTTCTGGCGCGCACAGCTGGAGGAAGCTGGAAGAAACCATCCTCTTCAGCAACTCTCGTGTCTGACCGAAGGGCTGAGAGCAGGGCAGGGCTGTCATACAAGCAAAACTGGTGAAATCCTTCACTGTTCTCAGTTACGCTCAATTTAAAAAATAAAAATATAAAAAATCTGGTCAGCCAACGATTTAGGGGATAAAAAAAGTCTTGAAAGCTGGGAATAACTCAAAAATAATGTAATTTATCCTTTAATTCAGCTGCCGTACCCACACATCCTTAAACCTGTGTTTACAGTCCTCTGGGAAATCCCCCTTGTTTCACTCTGCCTAGTCCTGAACTGCCTGGGTGCGTTATCAGGACTGAAGTGTGTAACCTGGGATCCTTCTCAAAGCTGTGTTTTACCCCAGGACACGGAACAGACACCGTCTGAGAATTCACACAACGTTTTGCAGGTTTATATTACTGATATTTACATTGTTCTCAATCTTCTTGAGAACACATTTTCAAAGATTTACCTTTTTTTTGGTCATAAAGAACCCTGGATTTGAACAAATTAATGATCTTAACGGCATTTAAGGAGAATGGTGCACTAATTAACATAAATAGTACAGCTTTTCTCATTGTACTTCCTTTAGAAATTAACATTGAGGAAAACCTGCAATCCAGGTTCTACGAAAAGGAGTAATTTAACCAGAGAGCTCTGCAGTGTGGGAGAACGCTGCCCCACCAACGCTTCCTGACACACAATTCTGGAAATCTCAAAACAAAATACATCTTTGTAGCCCTGCGTCACTTCTTACACGCTTTAAGGAGCCATCCAAACTACAGCAAAATTAATTTAAATATTGCTTTGCAAAAACTAGAGGTTGCTGGTGAGACCGTAACACAGCTCAGACAGCTTTTCATTAAACTAGTGTTAAACTTATGGTTATTTATGAATGATTTCAGTTGCTTTAAAAGACAAGCACAGCACCCTAAAAGTTAAGGTCATAAAGAAGTTCAGGATGAGGAAAGCAACACAGAAAGCAAAGAATGAAAATCAGAATAATCTGTAGCTACGGGAGCATTAGAATCAAATCATGGGGACACATTTTGAGGAGGTCTTCCCACTGCTGGATTTGTTCTTCCCTCTTCCCCTTCCAACCCGGAAAGGGAAGCGGCTTCTTTCAAGAAGCACTAATCGGCACAAACCATTAAAAATTTCATCCACTAATTAAAGCCACGATCAAGTGCTAGGATCAATAGATACTGATTTCTTCTCATTCTCAAACCGATTACTATCACTACAACACTGCCAGGAGGACACAAGAGGTCAGACAACCCAGATCCTACGCAGCAGGGCAGAAGGAACGGAGAACAAGCTGTGAAATTCTTCCCTCGGTAGCCTGGAACCCTCGTCCTGCTCTGCATTTTGGGTTTTCGTGTGCTGAGACAGACAGAACATTTCATACCAGACCATGTTAAAACAAGCAAGAAAAGGAATCTGTCCATAAATCCTCAGTATACGAATGCACACACTCCATTTCTTCTGCGCACCTGAAGGCAGCCACAAATCCAATTTTTGAAGGTAATAAAGTATGGTCTAAAAGTCCTTAAAATAAAAGGGTTCTAAATATAGGAAGTATAGAAAATACCCGGTTCTCTCCAACTTTTGGAAAATGTTTGTTAGCAGGTTTCTTTATCGAATTTCTGCTAGCTCCTCCCTCCAGTCTCTAGCACAGCCTGTAACATACACTGTGCTGGGGGTGCGTGACATTTAACAGCCTGAAAACCTACCAGTGCAACGGCAGCAGCAAGATATAAAATAAATACTGATGTATTTAAGCTGGTCCGATCAAACACAGAGTTTTAAGTGACACTGTCTTATGAAACTCTGGCCTCTCTAAATGTACATTAAATCCCAATTTTCCTCCAAAAAAACATTTAAATGTGGATTTAACCAAAATCTTTCTACGTCTACTTCAGGCTCTGCCTAAAAGCTTATATGTCACGAGGGCTGCTCAGCTCATCTCTGCCACTAGGCTGCATTTTTCCAGGTTTTCCAAAGGAAAGCTCTCTCCCTTCCAGCCCTGCCCGTGCTTACCGAGTTGATGTCTATTCCCATGGAGGGTTGGGTCTGGCTGCCCGGGGGGGACTGCGGGATGGTGGAGGGGACGGTGACGGAGAGCGGCGGGAGCTGCGTTCCTCGCTGAAGGCCCGAGCTCTGCATGAGAGGAGTGTTCTGAGGCAGGGTACTCGCCACCTGGGGCTGCTGCTGCTGCTGGGAAGTTGTTTGGGTAAAAAATGGGTAGGGGGGAAGCTGCTGCTCCAGAGACAACGCATCCATAGCCACGGCCTGAAAAAGAACAATCAAAATCATCCGCGCTGGCAGGTCATTTCATTTTCAGGCCCATCAAGTTTCACCCCAAGCGAACTTGTACTAAGTCAATCTCATCTTGTGTTTAAAAAAATCTTACCAAAAGGTTCAGATACAGTCAAGAACACGTTTCAAAAATCTTAACATCACCCCCAGTGATGTACTCTAAAAGCCCAGCTGGATGCTCAGGTCAGGAATTGACAACCCAGGCAGTTGCAGAGTCACACTTATGAAATCAATTAAAAAGGCTAATTGAGCTTCTCTCATCAATTAGAGAAGTGTCTTTCAAATTTCACAACTAACTTTGGGACAATACCGTTACAGAAAAGTGTCCCAATAGATGTTTTTTATCACAGTTCTAGAAAATCAAAAGTAAAATCTGTCCCCTCTACAAACCACTCCCCTTTTTAAGGCTCTGAATTAATGAAGACATTTAAAGAAGAAAATTACAGAACAAGAGAGATGAAGTTACAGCCGGCTCCTCCCCAGGTGGAGTGAAACAACTCACCTGGGATTAAAAAACACTTTAATTCTCCAAGTGAGTTCCTACCTGAGTGATGGGTGACAGAGGGGAGAGCGTCGGAGACATCTGCTGTGACTGTGGTCGCCGTGAGTCCGTGCCCAGGGACAGGGGACTGACAGTCGGCTGACGGTGCTGCTGGGAAGGGGCTGGCGTCGTCGTCATTCCTGCCAGGAAGGGGAAAAACACGGCTCAAACGGGAACAGAGCAATGGATTATTGATACTTGTTCAGAGGTAATTGCCTAAACGATGAAAAATGAAAGGCCTAAGTGGACAGCCACTTAAAGCAAAGTGCTGAATGCGCCTTGGCCAATCAGGCTGAAACTCGTTAGATAATTTACAATTAATTTTGTCAGGCTGAAGAGCATCAGGGTGGCAGAAAAGATCCCTGTGGTTTATCCTGGACCAGGATTCGTGCACATAATCTGACTCTAAACCAAAACAGGCAGAGCAGCTTCAGGGCTTTACAAAAACCACAGGTAGCGTTCTCGCTCCCGGGCTGCACACACTGATCCCAGGAAAAGCACATTCTGCTCCATTTGTAAGGGCTGAAACTTCAGGAAGAAGATAACAGATCATATAACAAGGCTAATCAGAAGGCACTTGAGATATTATAAAAGCAAACACTTATTTAATGGAAAATGCAGAAGAAAAACTGGTTACACAGGAAGCACTCCATTTTTAATGGCATAGCAGCGCACAGGAAGGCAGGAAATATCCTTCACACTCTAAAAAGCCACGACCGAGCAGGCTGAGGGGGATAAACAATTCAAGTATTGTCATTTTCTTCAAATTCAAGACAAAAATCGGGAAGTTTTGAACCCTCCCCTATTTTCTGCCTCACCCTAGAGGAACCGAGACACCCTGGAAAGTGATTTCAGGACAATCTGACGAGTGAGCTGTTCTCCCAGAGCTGCCAGAAAGAAGGAATTCACAGGAGCCTGCGAGCTCCCAGGCACTTGGCAAACGTTCAGGGCTTCCAGGCAAGCTGCCAGGGAGCCAGGAAGCCCGGGCTGCCAAGGAGCCAGCAGGCAAACTGGCTCCAACTGCGCAGATTCTGAAGCCTGCCTGGCTTCCCCTGCCATGTTTTCAAAATCAACACCGTCTCACGGAACATGTCAGTGAACCCACAGACTCAAACGCACAAACGCGTACTCTGAAATCGCTGGTGCTTCTCCGTAACCTGACAGATATTTGTTTCCCCACCTTTTCTTGGGAGCTGCTGAGGACATGCCTGTGCGACACAGAGCTCCTGCAAGAGGTTCAAAAGCCTTTATATTTTCAGCTAAAGAGCTAGAAGATAAAGAGAGGCAAGGAGGGTGTGGAAAAAATCAGTTAAAAAAGCACCAAACACTGACTATGCCAAAGATTAAACCATGGGACAGTCTCCAAAGAGAAGCAGAAAATCATCAATGACCATATCTTTTTATGGTCAAACATAAATTTGTTATGTCTTTGATAGATCAGGAAATGTTTTCAAAGCAATTATATATACTTACCGGTTTGGTTTTATACTATTTACTTTGCTAATTATGAGTATGGCAAAAAAAAATGTAGTGACTCAATCTGGCCTAACTCCACCAAAGTAGCTCATTTCTTTTTATACACACAATAGTTCTCTTCGCACAGACTCGGGAAGTTCTGCTTGAGTGACAGCCCATCTCTGAACCTTTATATAGTCTTTTTTGAGACCTGAAAACTTGTTCTAAGACGCCAAAAGCTGCTGCTTTACTCTGTATTTCAATGGTTAAACCATCTTCTTCCTTCATTCTTAAATAAAACCCCTCAGTCATAACACTGCATTAACCTGATTAGAATTATTTCCTCTTCCCAATGTACGAGAGGATTTTTAAGTGGGGAAGGGAATCCTGCCTAACACAGGAAATATACTTGTATTTTTGGATACAGTGCCTCATTTCTATTCTAGGAACCAAGAGATTGCAATTGACACTCACAAGAAAAAAAATGCAGCCACCTTCTCAACTATTCAAGTACGACCCAGTGAAATTATGTAAAAAAATAGCAATCACCAGTTTAGGCTGTAAAGTTAAATTTAATCCTGAAATTATCAGGTGATCAGTATATTATAAACTGCCAGCACAGCAAATAATGTTTGTCTGCAGTTTGAGGTTATTTTAAAATAAAATTATCAGTATTACTGGAGTCCAAAAAGCACAACAAACACAACTGGGACTCACCAGGCTGAACAGCTCCAACAGCAACGGCCCTTGAAAAGAACTTGCAACAAAACCTACCTCACTAGGAAAGCAACAATTTCACCACAAAGGCACCACCCTGACAGCAGTGAGAAATTAAGGTGCACGCTTGGGTGCACACAAAGCCCTGCTGCTCTATAACATTGCCTGAATATTCAGGATATTTTCAAAACTTAAGCTTACAAAAACTCACAAGCCTTGTAAAGGCTCCACATTATTCTTGATTGCTCAAAAGAGAAAATTTGCTTCTGATGAAGCACAAAAGGTTCTCTCTCCAGAAGAATTCTCACACAGAAAAAAAACCCCTAACATTCTAAAACAATGAAAACAAAAGGTTTACTTAAGATATTTCCATAACACAAGTGCCTGTGGGGTTAAGGACAATGAATTACAAGGGAGGCAGCTTAGGGTGCCAGTCTCCCCTGGGCTCTCACACATAAAATAAACAAAGAAACAAAAACCAAAGATGATCGGGACACCAAGAACATGAGAACAATTAAAGACAATTTATAAGTCGTACAACTAAATACAGCTTTCTCGCCTCTTTGTGCAGAAATGGGCTTGATAAAACTCATTTACAAAGAAATGTCCATCAACAGCAAATAGCAATTATCTCTCAGACAAAACAGCAATACTCAGCAAAGAAATTTCCCTAATTGTGACGTATTATGGACAATCTGTATCAACACCTCAGATGATGCTCTTACCCTGACTGGCGGTGCTGATGCCCAGGTGAGTCAGGTTGGCAGCAAGATTCCCGGTGCTATTGGAGCTACTCAGGGCTGGGAATGTGGATTCCTCGGGATCTAAGGGTGTGGGGAGCGGGGAAGGGAAGTGGATGTTGGTCAGGTCTGGCAGGGAGCCACCCGTGTTATGCGTGGCAGGAATCAGTGTTGTAGTGTTTTCCTGGTCAGCTGATGGAAAGATGCTAAGTAAGGGAGAGAGAAAAAGAAAAAAAGACACATCTCAATTTAAATTTCAGCCTGGACAGATCTATAAAGTCTTTTACATTCAATATATAACATTAATTCTTAAAGATCTCAATGCTCTTTAGAAAAATTTTCTCAAAACTTACTTGATTCCTGGAACTTCACATGATTTAGGTCTTGATGACCCGGTCTAAAATAGAAGGAAGACATTTTTAAAGGCAAAGATACTGCTAGAGATCAATGCTGAGGATACAGTTTAATTAGTAAGTTTTATTCGATTTAATTATACATTTCTACAGAACAGCTATCCTTCTACACAAGACCCCTGTGAAGAAACTTGTCACCTTCATTGCTTTATTGGCCCAACAAGGCTCAAATTTAAAGAGTTTCTCCTGATAAAATCAAACATGTGCACACACACATAAAATGCCTTTCTGATCTACTCTTTAGTGATTTGTTGCTAAATATAGCATTTAATCTCTAATCTCTGCAAGCAGTTTGTTTTGGTTGACAATATTTAGAGCATGGGTTACCTAAATACATTTAGAAAGTAAAATCTCCAGGCTTTGAAATGTGAGATTCCTACCTTTTTAGTGTCCCATCCTTGCTTAGAGAGGGTTTTGTCTGCCTCAGAGGTGGTTTCCTCCATTCCAGGGACAGTCAGTAATAGAACTGGAAAAAATGAGAACAAAAGGAATCATATTATATATTATACATATTGTTGTTATTATACCTTATCATGTATTAAGCTTCTCAGTAAGACATTTTCAGATTGGAAGGTTAACTATTTGAAACCTCTTAAGTAACCTATTATCAATCAATATGAACCAGTGGCACTCTACTGTTATAAAAACAAAATTTAAAAAGACAAACACCAGAAGAGACTAAAATCCTATTTAATTGGCAAGGAGACATTATCAGCTTAAAAAAAAAAAATCCCAAATAATATATTTAAAAAATTTTGGCCTCCAATTTAGTCTGCTTAGATCTAAATGGAAAAGTGTATCTTGGGACTTAGTTTTTCCTATCTTTTGCATTTTGCACAAATGATCTACACCCGCTACATCTAATGGGTGGCCACAGGATGATTCCAGAGGGGAAAAATCCAGACCATCTCCCCTGGGACAGAGAAATGTTATGAAGCTGTTACTTCATATTCCAAGCACGTTTGTTTGTTCAAAGCAATCAACTGTTTCATCATTGATGAAATTAATGTCACCTGCTAATAGCAAGGTGACAAGGAAACAGCACAAGACAGCCCAGCCAGAGAGATGCATCAACAGGAGCCTTTCACTCCAGTGATCATAAATCCATATTTATGTAATACTGCTTAAGATGATCATTATTTAATGTTTTATACCTCTGGAAGTACATGGAAGAGCTGTAGTACAGCACACATGCACCCAACTGTTGTGTGTTCACCCATCTCCAGGTGGTTATTTACGGATTAAATTTCTCCACCCGGATTTAAGAGCTTTTACCGCATTTCTTGAAGTGGCAGCAGGAAGAAGGGCCAGCAGAGGGCACCAGAATTGTTAGCGCCGGGAGCTGTGCTGCTCCAGCTCCTGACTCGAGAGAGTACTGTTTGTAAGCACTGCCTCTGAGGGTGTACTCACTGGTGATCACTATCCCATAAATATAAATTAGATGAAGTCTTGCTACTTTACGATATCATATCACTGACCGTGAAACGCTTGTGATCTCTACAAGCCTCTAGTGCCCCCGAGAGCAGCCCAACCACCCGAGTCCCAAAGCCCAGACTAGTTTTCCCCACAGGGCAAGGTCTTAGAATAACAGAATAGGGGGTTCAGGAGAACATTCTGTGAGCTCTGTATCATCTTTTCTGGATTTCAGTACACAGAAGAGTAAATGTGGTGCTTTGTTCCAATTCCTGCGTAACTGAATCCACAGAGAGTTATCCACATGGGTATTTATAGAAATAGATGAACACCAATACGTGTGCATATACTCTGACGTACAATGCTTTCAATCTTACACATATTTTTACTGGTTTTCTCCATTTACCTCTTTTCTGCTGCATGTCCTGTGACCCTCCTGAAAAGGATTCTTGTTGCGCTGGGGTCATAGTACTCTGGTGCAAGGCAGAATCAGAATTTGTCCTGAAAGGAAGGAGGGCAAACCCAACACTTTTATTGTCAGTTTCTCTAAAAAAGGGAATGTTTATCTCAGATAAATGTAACCAACTCAATAATCAACCCGAATACGCTGCATTAAAAAAGCAAAATCTATATATGGCATATACCAGGCATAATTTCCTTGTGAAACAATCAATTCACAGAACAAATTAGTTCAAGTTTGAAGAGCAATTGTTTCAATAATGGGATGGAGAGGAATACAGGATAAATTGGTTGCCATCGTTAGAAAATAATTTGATATGCTTTGTTGAAATTATGCATGATCAAATAATGCAATTTTTAAGTGCTTATACATCCTTTGGTTCTACTAGTCTTTGAAAAGAAAGCATCCCTGTTTCATAGGGAGGGAATATGACTGGTTCAGGATGGAATTATGTTGTGGAGACGGGAACCTCCACGCTCAACACATCTCATGATGAGTTGTCCTTGCTTGGGAATGTAGGCAACCACTTGGGCAACTGGGCACCTTTAACGTCGGGAGCAGGAGGGGCAGGAACAGACAACGAGCAGTGAGAAATATCCAAGTGCTTTACAATTCAACAATTTTGGGGTATGCCTGGGTACACCCGGCAAGATTTAAGCTTAAAAAGATTACATTAGCTGACACACCTTAAGTTTAAAGGTGAGTCATCTGAAAGAATAAGCATAATAGAAGGAAAAAAATCAATTTCTAAATTCAGGAAGGTACAGCAATTCAGATGACCAGCTGCTGTGGGGAACAATAAAGGCCTCTGTTGCACACACGAGTGTTGCGGTGTCAGAGAACACAGGCCAAACACTAACACACACGCGCACGATTGTGCTACAAACCTTCTCCAGCTCGTGTCCGATGGAGGTGACAGATACACAGTGCCGTAGGGACAGCTGTCCACGTGATTCCATCAGTTAAGGGCAAGAACACCATTTGCTTGCTGAAGCAGGAGGCCTATTTGAATGCTTTTTTCTAAGGAATAACTCAAATTACCCCATCAGAACCATTAAGTTCACAGAAGAAAGGCAAGCAGAGCCCCTGTGGGGAATATCCTGACTTTAAAAGGACACTCAAACCAAAATATTTTCTGGACTATTGTAATGTTTGAGCAACAGGATAATCATCCTCCTTCTCCTTTTCTGAGCATCTAAGTCCTCCCTGAGAAGCCATCATCTCCCTGCTCTCCCACTCACACGGCCCCTTTAGCCCCATCAAACCAGTCTGATTGCGGCACATTTTAAGCCAGTCAGAAATAATAAGCTAATTCATTTTCACAAATGGCAAGAAGAAAATAGCGCTTTGGCAAATGCTAAACCGATGAATCAACTTGTAATAAAATGCACAATGAACTCCAAAGAATTATTCTGGTTTGGGTTTACTCGGTTCTGAAGGGAAACTCAGTGTCACCGAGACCGCTTCACCTTTTTCATCAAAGGATCTCAGTCCCTCTCAGCTTCATGTGTATCATTATCCCCACTTAGAGCCGAGGAAACAGAGAAAGGTAAATGCTTACTCTACAGAATAGTAGGTATTTATAGACTAGATCCCAGTTCAGAAAAAGCAGCTGACATCAACCGCACAGATAAATGGGAAGCAACTCTGCTGACAGGTGAGGAGGGGAGGGAGAAGGGAACTCCAAAACCTGAAAATTATGGTATTGTTGAAAAGGTAGGTGTTCGCTGCCAGCTCACGAGCCAAAGGATATTTGTCTTCCGTGTTTATCCACAGAGAGAGGGCGTCGATGGGGGGAGCCCAGGCGGTTTCTGTCACGATAGACTCTGTCCACCAGACCGTGATGCCGAGTTGTTCTGCTTGTGTCCAATGCCGACGACTGAAAAGGAGTCTGAGAGAGACGCATGAAGTTACACGCAGAAAAACACACACACCAGCACTCAGAACCTATCCAGATTGTATGCAAGGCTCCATTAGTCTAAGGAATAAAACTCAAAAAAAAAGATATGGACGAGTGTACCCACGTAAATTTTCCCTCCAGCAACATTTTCGCTACAGCCACGGAAAGCAATTACCAAGGCTATCTCTTCCAGACAGAGATTAGAGACAAGTGGAGGCAGACCATGCTGGACCTGCCCTCCCGTAAATCAGCGCTGCTCTCCAACCTTTGGATCTCTAAAATACCACAAGTGAGCGTGGCGAGGAGCCTACTGACTGCCGGGAACATTCCCTGGGTGTCGCATGCAGCATGCAGCCAGAAGGAACGTGCCCACAACCGCAGCTGGAACTACAAGGGCAGGAGATGCGGGAAGAAGATGCACCACGAGCCTAACATTCACCAGAACACGCCGCCTTCTCTCAAAGCTTCCTTTCACCCCTCCTTTCAGCGTAATTATTTTAAGGGGACACTGATAGGATTAAAAGAAAAAGAAAAGCAGTTTCCTTCCTCCTCTGTCTAGAAAAAGTTACGGCATCCAATATTTTTGGAGTGATTTTCATTTCCTTCAGGTCGCGCAGTGAACCCAGCTGGGCTGAGTCCACCCCCAGTCTTATCAGTGCTGGTATCCGGAGAGCGTTTATTGTCAGCGAGTGATTTCAGAGAGCGAGGGTGGCAGAGAAAGGACAGGGGAGATGAATTCCCAGGTTGAACTGGAAAACTACTCCCACATTTTCAAAAGCCCTTCCCAGTGTATACCTGGGGGGGGGAGGAAAGGAAGTATGGAATGGTCAACCTCTACTCATACTTCCAACAGCAATATATGGGTCTCTGGGGGAAAAAAAAAAAATACAGAGTCTTCCACTCCCTGCCAATGTGAACAGCTTTGCTGAGTCCCTCAACACCATCTGTTTGGAAATCCAAAATTTCCTCCTCCATTCAGGTGCTGCACGTGGCAAATGCACTGTCCTGGCTGCCAAGCCATGAAACCATCTGGCTTCCACATACATCTTGGGTTTATTTTTTAAAGTGTCCAGCCTTGGTTGTTTAAATGATTATTTCTAAAAAGTTTTACAATTAGTTTTAAATCTTCTGTTTGTAATAACTTTTTAAAGAGTCCTCTAACTATTTTGAACTCTTTTCTATTTAGCAAATATTAGTCTCCTCTCCCTCTATGCACACACAACCTGTGCTAATATAAATGGAGGCAAAGTGGCTGCGGTGTTTATTTTCTCATTTCAGGGCCAACACTTTCTATGCAGCAGAATATTGCTTAAGTCAACACGGGATGAACAAGAGAGCACAGTGACTTTATACTGCACTGTCAGTCACTAAGACCATGGTGTTTCGCTTCAGTTCTTTAGCATGCCTGACTTCCTGTATGAAGAGTTAGAAAACTTCAAGTCATAGCATCTCAATTTTAAATAATCTAAATTAAAACCCGTTGGTTTAATCTCTGCTGCAAACACTGAACAAAAATCTAGTTCTGCCCAACTGGCACCACACAGAACTGGGAATGTTCGTAATTCTAAAACAAAAGTTCTTAAACTCTTCTTTCTGCTTTTGTTATATCATTTCCACCTCAAGAGGCAGGAAAATTTGCAAATACATGCGTGTTTGGAAGGTCAACAGGAGAAGCAATTTCCTATGTCAGTGGCATCAACCACAAAGTTACTAAAAAAGGAGAAGGCAGTGTGAAGCACACAGAATGCAGACCTCACCTGGAATTTAAAAGGAAGCCAATGCATATTAGTATACAGACAAAAAGCTGAATGCAAAAAAATATTTATTTCTTGAGTTTCCTTTTCTGGCACAACTTCTGTATTAAAAACACACCCAAAAATCAAATTTGAGTGCAACAGCGGCACAAGGAGATATGGACCGTGCCCCATCACAGGGCTACAGTTTACAGAGCGAGGAGTTTTTGGGCAACCCTGTTCTCTGGCTTTTCAGGAACAAAGATCCCAGGTGAATTTGGGGAAATCCAAAAAGAATACAAACACTTGAGAAAATGGGTATCATCTCCAACAGGTTTGGCTCCTCTGAGCAGTTTTCACCCCATGAAACCTACCCTGGACCAAACACCAGGCACTAAAACCCACATCCCAGCAAGGCACGTGAGACTTAACTACGGTAAACAAAATTCAAAAATGTGAATTTAAAAAAAAAAGAAAAGAACAGATCTAAGCATCAATTTTAATTGGGTAACAAAGAAAGAGAACTTTTCTGCTTCCCTGAAAAACGTTCAACGATTTGAGATCAGAAGCAAAACTTCAGAAAACACTAAAAACCAAAGCAGCTAAATACAGACAGGAAGGAAAAAGCTGAGTGCTCTAAAGCAACAGTGTCCCTTTAAGATTTATCAAGACATTGACTTAAGGAATAAATAGGAGCAAGGTGGATGAGGGGGAAAGAGAGGAATGGGACCTACTGAGGGTTTCCATTTGGGTGCCTCCTGGAGACAAGCAGCGTTCGGGTTATCGCTCTGCCCTTCCCGATGGAGTTTAACATGCAGGCGAAGTGCACATGCGCAGAGATCGCTTAAGGCACAGGCCAAGACAGAGCCAAATAAATCACCGCCTGCATCAAATTAATCCCCCAGAAATCATAAGTAATCACACGGCAGACCACAGCAAGTCCGGGGGAGTCTGTACAGGAATTATTATGCATGTTCCAAACCGGGATGCATGGCAAAACCTGTATTTATGTGACAGACCATAACTACTTTGGAGCTGGGAGGGTGAATCAAATAAATACTGTGCATACCAGGAAAAAACAAAGTGTAACATGTGCTAAAATACGTATCTACCTGGGCAAACAGTACACCAGTCCTAAATACGTATTTGCACAAACCTAAATACTTGTTTACCAAAGAGACAGGAACTGCTCCAAAGGCTTCTGCCAGAGCTCCGTTGTGCTGTAAATGCAAAGAACCAAGATTCTCAGACACTAACGCTCCCACAGGCTTCACCTGATCCGCACATCCCACAACTATCTTTTGGCAATTTCATCGTATGTTAGCTTAAAATTGAAAAACCTGGAAAGCATTCATCACCGATAGAAATACATGGCTTTATTTCGTTGCTTGTCACCGTTTGTTATCTGAAACAGGATCAACTTTGGAATTTTGTGTGTGTGTGAAAAAATATATTAAAAAATATATAAAAACCTGGAGTTCAAGGACAATTTGTTTCCATATCCTCCTCTAATCATTCATAAATTTTTGAATACTCACTTTTCAAGCATTCCATTAGTTTCAGGACTAAAAAAGTCTCTGTAACAACTGTCAGTAATGGCCATCAAGCACAAAAATACTGAAATACTATTGCTTAAAAAGAACAGTAACTATGAACCTCCTTAACAAGAACCTAAAGATAAAATCTTGAATAGACCAGAAACTTGTGGAGTAACACTAAGGGCTTCATAAGCTTACAGACCCCTGCATTGTATTCCCTAAATCAGATTAAAACAGATACTTGCTTCTCCTCTTGCCCAAAATTCAAGCTTTTAACCTCCACAAATTGAGCTGTTGACACATATGTCTAAACGCAGAGTTAGATGTTTCATCAATACTTTCTCTGTATTTATGAACTGCCTTCATCAGAAAACCACAAACTGCAAAATTTCATTCTTACCACATCCTTGTGAGATAAAATATAAATGTTACTGGCGCAAAAAAGGAAAACTAATGCAGAAATTTTAATCATTTTGAGGACCCTCCAGAAATCAGGCGTCCCACAAGTATCCATCACCCAACCCTATCCTCTGTACAGCACCTTCTGCCCAGATGTGCTCACTCCCAGCAAAACATTCACATAAACCACTGATTTTCTGTTACTAGTGCGTTATCTCTGGAGTCACAGCAGCAGGAACAAATAAAACCAGTACATCCCTACATTTGCTTTTCAGCCAGCCCAAAAAAAAGTGACTACTCTGACTCTGGTGTGGGTCCCGTTCCTCCTTCTCTCCTAAAACCCCCACATTACTTTCATCATTTGCTTCCATTTTTGCACTGAGTCTACAGTATCTTCGTAGATTTCGTTATGAATTTGGTACTGAACAAAAAAAAAAAAACAACAAACCCACCTCCACGAATATTCACTGACAAACTGCATCGCCTCTGCCTACTCTTGACACAAAAGCATCGGGAATGGGAAAACGAATATCTATCACTAGATAAGTACAATAAAATATATCCACACATCCCATACACAACTATACTCCATTCCAAAAAGCAAAAATTTTTAAAACAGGGTGATTTGCTGAGGCCACAATGCTGTGTTCTGAACCAGCAGCTAGTTCATGGTCTTCTGGGAGGAAAAAATAGCATGTAGGCAGAGTAATAATCAAGCAAAAGAAAGAATCCCCCTGTTGAACTCACCTGGAAGGGCAGATCCATGGCACTGTTTCCAATCTGATTCACATTTGGCAGCGACCCACCGTAGTACTGGCCACGACTCTGTCCCAGTTGCAAATATTGGGTTTTCTGCAGCTGTAACTAAAAGAAAAAGAGAAGGAAAGTGTAAGAGCAACTCATTTATTTTTTCAACTCTTTTAACTAACTCAACACCACGTCCACTGTCGTCAAGAGCGTCGATAAACAGCATGAATTCAACTTGTGCAAGGGGATGTCAACCCTCTCCGCAAAGCGCGGGTGGGAAACCAGCACGGCAGGTCGTGTGTGATAGTGTGAAGGGACAGAAGAAAAATCAACTCCATAGTCAGCGACAGTATTCCATTTCCAACAAATTACCACCATGTGAAACCCCACGGTTCTTATGTCACCTGCTATTCTGAAAACCAGGAGGGAGAATACCCTGGGTTGGTCTGATCATGACTGATCAGAGCTGGTCCTGTGTGTGACACACACGTAAGAAAGTCACTTTAATTTAATATATTAAGTGCACTGTTTAACCAAACATTCAACCTTTTAGCTCCCCAGCTAACAGAGACGATGCAGCTTTCCACCAGCAGGTGAGTATTCTTGTTTCTTGCACCAGGAAAAGCTCCGTAGGGAGGGTAGAGACACAGGTTTTCAAAGAAAACCCAACCAGTCACAGAAAAAAAAAACAGCAAAGAATTCCCTACTGAACAGGTACACATGAAAATAAATTTGACAGTCTCCAATGTCACAATAAACCCTCAGCATTGCTCTGTGGTTCTGAATGACACCTCTCTACTGACATATTCTACTATGCTTTCACGTTGTCGTGTGCATTTCTGGTGTACAAAAAAGCGTGCAAGAGAAAGCTGTGTGTTTTCTACTCAAACATGGACTTATTTTCACCATCACTTCATTCAGAACGCTATACCATCCCAACAGTTCAATAATAAGACCAGCAATTTTTGATTAATCTTTTATTAGTGACCTTCCTCAATCTTTTAGTTTAGTAGTAGCAATATTTAAAATCATTTCCCATTCAATTCTGTAATGTTCCCTAGATTTAATGCCACTCTATTTTGCACTGATAAAGCAGAATTTGCAATCATCTGAACACAACAATCCAGCTCCCGGGGATGCATCTTCCAAGGACTCAAGAAACTACAATTAAAGTAGCAGAGAAATGAGCTTACATAAGTCCCCTCTCCTCCCACGGTGGAGGAGTACATATTTTATAATGTATGTTGTTCCTCGCTAGATGTCAACTAGTTTTGCACTCTGAAATGCAAGAACATTCCTAGATTGGTAGCAAAGAATTGTTTAAAGACTAAATGTTCAGCTCTTGGCCTAGATGCAGGTTGGTTGCTAAGGTACTGGAGTGTGTACATCAACAAATCTGCTTTAGTTTCATTCAAACAGATCCGAAAGCCTTCGCCTCCCAACACCAGGATTTGGAAGAGCAAAGTTGGGAAAAGTACTAGAAAAAGGCGGGCATCCCCAAAACGGGATGTTTACACGGGGTTTTCTTGGTTTGGTGGTGGTTTTTTTTTTTTTTTCTTTACACTTTCTTAAAGCAAAGGAAACGGCAGGATGGAACGGAGTGGCTCTGCCTCTACAGCTTTACCACAAAGGCCCGGCGGTTGGGCCAAGATCTTTCTAGCACCTTCTGTCTCGACAATGCGATCGGTGCAGAGTCCGCCCATCGAAGGGCAGCAAGGCAAGCAGGGATGCCCCAGCGGCGATGGCAGCCGAAATACCACACTGGGAGTGCCAAGACAGGACAGGGAGAAAAGGGACCGGTCTATCTACCCCTAAGAAAGGAACTCAAATACCATTTATTCTCAGAATCTCCCTTAGAAGCCACCAATTTCATAGATTCATAGAATCACAGAATGGTAGAGTTGGAAGGGACCTCAAAGACCATCTTGTCCCACCCCCTGCCCTGGGCAGGGGCACCTCCCACTAGACCAGGTTGCTCAAAGCCCCATCCAGACTGATCTTGAACATTTCCAGGGATGGGGAAATTTCCAAATATACAGACAGCCAAAACCTTTATGCTTTAGCCGAGGGGCCAAATTAATCCAAAAACTCACAAAACAACTCATATCTATGAAACCTCTCTATGGAACGGGCTCTCAAAGCCTCAACTCTTCCGGCAGGACACCAGCCACAATGTGCCCGATGGGTTTTTTTTCTTAACCAAAGGGCAGATAAATCCCCTCAGCCCCAAGACTTATAAAACATTCCCAGTGTGTCGTATCAAATGGTTCCAAAAAAAATCCCACCTAAAAAGCAGGAAAGGGCCCTCCCCTCTTTTCTTCCTTTTGCAATCTTTTTGACACGCAATTACAACCCGGCGCTCTCTAAGCAATACGTGAAATTAGAGAAAGGCTCCGCGCTGGTATCACTTAATGAGTCACAGCCCCGTTAAGGCAGAGCTGCAGAGCACTAAAAGCACAATATCAGAACTAGCTGTGCTTTTCGCCTGGCCCGTACATATGTTTTTGTTGTTAAAAAAAAGGCAGGCTTGGGAATCGTGCCAAACATTGAAGTAACTATTTCAACAGGTGTTGGTTTCTTTTAAAGAACCTACTATAAGACGCCCAGGGAGGGGTGTATGGGGGGGGGTGCTTTATGTTTTTTTAATGTTTTAACCTTCCCTGATACAAACCTACCTCAAAGCACAATGTAAAGAGGAGGTCATGACTATTTGTCTTTCCACTGCAGTTAAAGGTAGAAATGAGGAAACGCAAGAGATGGAGAACTAAAGCGGTTCCCGAAACCGAGCTCGTTAAATGGCTTTGCAGCATCATTAATTTTAGCGACGCTAACTTCGATAAACACTTTTGGAGATGCCTGCCAAAAATAAGGGAAGCGATGGCTTGTTATTGCTATCGTATATCATCACACCAGCGCGTGGGGCTGGATTTGTTCCTCTCTCCGGCGAGTGGCCCCCAGACTCCGCCGTTCAGAGGAGCCCATCAACAACTGCCACTTGCAATCTGCGAGGGATGAAGAGGAAGCAGAACAGGCCACGTCGCCGAGCGCCTCCGATCTCCGGCTTTTTTAGCGTGTAAAAAAAAAAAAAAAGCATGTTTAAATAGCGCGACGTCAGATCTCGCTGCCGTTCCAACGGGAGAGCGCCGGGAGTCCTGCCGCTTCGAGTCCTTCAAAGCAGAGGATCACCAAAAAAAAAAAAAAAAAAACCTGCAAAATTCATGCTTGGAGAGAACTCCGGAGTCTCGAGTCTTACTAAGGGGACCTGGGCACCACGAAAAAACAGGACTGAAAATGAAAACCAACAGCAGTTGTGACTAAAATGAGCATTTCCTGTTCTTTCTGTAAAACTACCTTGTGAGGTGAATTAAGTATATTGCACAATTTGGGGCCTGGGGATTAGGTTTGAAGAGGGGGATTGAGGGGGGTATTTTAAAAGCAAAAAAAAAAAAAAAAAAGCCTTTTCTTAATATAAAAACTCAGATTACTCTTAAAATGTTAACAAGTCTCATGACAACTCCAGCTTTCTCTCCTGGGGTTAGATTCAATTAGCGGTAACTTGCTTTCTATATGAATTTTGATAGCGGAGTACGATAATGAATTACTTAGTGTTCACCAGATATATTAATTTCTTGAACCACGAGAACTCGGTGACTCTACATTACAGCTTTTCCATTTAGGTATTATGTGGCCAAGATAATAGCTCCTTGACAGCTGAAAATATTGCTAAATATTCCAGTTCTTTCCTGAGAAAGCTTTTGGTAAGGAAAAAGCTTTTGCTTGTTAAACCCTTTTATTCCTGCTTGGCGTTCTTGTGCAGAAGAAATGTTTCCCCAACGACAGATCCTAACTGAAGCTGTAATTTTCCCTCCACCAGCATTTCTCTTATGCCGCTTAAAAGAAAAAAATGAAGATTTTTAAGTTAAAATACAATTGAATCGTTAAAAATCAAATACTTCTGCATGAGCGGCTTTCTACAATAGCTGAAAACGTTCCCCAAATAAAAGGCTGACACACTGTTGGTTCGTCAGGTTTGAAGTTATGGTAAAACAAAGAAATTTCTGCAAGGGCCAAGAGCAAGGGCCATGGCAGCAGCATCTTTACAGCAAACAGGGAAGGATTCGTTACCTTTCCGTGTAGTAATTAAGAATCTGCAAGCAATTACTCTTAACTCAGCAAACAGCTGAGTAATGTGACGTGATCTTACTGTGGTTAATGGAACTGGACACACACAACTTTGGGAAGAAATCAAAAATATTTGATTTAACGCAATTACTGACTCGCTAACAATGGAACATTCTTCCAGACACTGGTTTTGATGTGAACCCATTTATATGAACGACCTCAATTTTTCCATTCGGATTGGGTTAAAGTTTTACTGGACATACAGCTGTGTTTGTGGGGAGAGATTCAAGTTATACAATAAAAATAAAAAAAAAAAAATAAAGAGGAGAGAAAAATATCCCTAAAAGCATATCCAGTTTTCCTACAGACTTTCCAAGTGTCCAAAATATGCAGATGGGAATCAAAGGAAGCATTTATTAAAATTCAACACTTCACCTTCTCTGAATTCTTCCCCAAAAAATCCTGGGCAAATTACCAACTTATGGCCAGAACTTAAATGGGATCGAACGGCAAATCTGACACTGGAATTAAGTCAATCAAAATCCACTATAACCGTTTCTTTTAAAACACCCTTTTTAATACATAAAAATTTGATTCCCATAACTGTAATAAAAGGGTGGAGTGTCCGTTTGATAAAAAAACCCCTAAGATATCTGATGAATACAGGAAGTAAGATTTCATGATAACTGCTCTTTTGCCGGTTTGCAGTTTCCATACCAAGCTTTCTTATAAATTTTAGCTTTTCACTTCAGAGACTTTTCTCTTTAGCATGTTGAGACTAATAAGCAGCAAAACGAGCGCAGATTAAAATTAGAAATGTATTATTAAAGCTTAATTGGAAATTAAATTCTGTTTAAAGGATTAACTGGAAGTTTTAGAGACTGCATTAGAGGTAAATCCTGTTGCTCAAAGCAGTTCAAAGTTTCCCAGTTGGATCCGCCTGAAATTTCTCAGGAAGGTTTTCTCCTCGAGCAACCAGAGGCAGGACCCACCACAGAAAACGAATATCCAGTTGCCTTAAGATTTTAAACTGGCAGGGATTGATTTGGCACCCTCAATAACATCTCACTGCTATTTTCTGATCTTTCCCTAGGAATGAACTCGCAGCCCAAGCCTCGGTAGAAAGCTCTGCCTCAATGAAAAGGCTCTTCTCTGACTATTTTTGGCCTCTGTGGAAGAGCCAAAGATAGACAGCAGAGACCAAGGGCCCTTTTATCCTCAGAATTGGACTTTTCAAGCCACACGGGTAGGGCAGAGAGAGAAACTTTCCAGGTCAAGCCTGTCTGTGCTGCTTCTCCTGCGAGCAAGCAGGAGGCAGAGTCTCCCCAACTACTAATCTGGCTTCTTTCTCCAGCGTGAAATTAAACACGAAGTCAAACAAACCCTCAAGACAAGTCAGTTACTCAGAGGAATCCCAGTGGAAGTATTTTCTTCAAAGGGAGATTTCTTCCCATTCACAATCCTCATGTTGATAAGAAAAGCAAATACAGTCTTAAAAAGAAAGATAAGTTAACATCAACTTAATGATTCCCAGTTATTGCATTTAGCCTTTGTGGCGATATAGCCATTAGCTAAAAATCACCTAATTTCCCATCTAACTACTAAATTAAAAAACTTCTTTAAACTTACGGCCAAGTTGCCAAAAAATACCCAACAATTAACTAACTGCTCTGACCACCAAAAGAGTCCGGCTCCTCCCTTCCTCTCAAATTAACCATTTTCTGTTAATATTCTAAAGTTAGTATAGGGATTTGAATTTTAAAACCCCTGCATTTGCTACCCAGCCAATCTCTAAAATTAATATACATCAAAATAACTCCTCATTTACTTAAATCACCCTCCATGAAACTGTCTAGAATTTATTTAATTAAATGAGGAAGGATTCACAAATCAATAAAAGAGAATCCTGGTAAGCCAAGGAAAAGAAAATTTCAATGTTAGCCACAATTTCATTAATTATAGCAGGTATTCCGCCGCCAGTCCCTCTCTACATCAACAGACCCAGACACAATCTCATTAAAGCCAAGAGCCTAAAATTAATATCAATAATGAGAAGACACAGAAAGTTATTAGCAGAAAAAAAAAGTTTCATGAGCAAGGGAGGATGTAGTTTTATAATACAACCAGGCAGATCCCGCCGTGGAGAACAGTCCCAGTGCTCTGCTGCCTTTTGCTTCCCAGGAAAGCTGTATAACCTTGTCCCTCTCCTTGCGCCACAACTCTCATGACCTGAAAGAAAGCTGGTTAAAGCAGCTGAACCAGCAGAAAAACTGTGTGGGTCAGCTCCGTTTCTCTTAACCTGCTCACCCCACAACCAGGTGAATTGTTGAGAGTGGAAGGGAAACAGGAGAGAACAGCAGGAACCAACAAAAGGCCGATTTTTTTCCAATATTTGGACTAACTCAGCTACGTTGTCCAATTTTAAATTAAGTTTCAGGGCTGCCCCTGAAGCTGGGGGCTGAGCAAAGCTCATCTTTGCTCTCACCGAAGCTGGGAGGTAGGAAAAGAATGAGTCAAATGAACGACAAGAGAACGGGGCCTCGTGTTAACAGCGACCCGGCATTTCTGTCTTCCAGAAGACACCTGAGGAATGAAGGCCTTTTTCAGAGGCAGTTGCTAATTTTCAGCTTCCTCAACACAAAATACTGGGGGTCTGTCAAAATCCCCAGAGCACTGCTGTTCCTGGAGTCGATGAGCTGCACTGTGAGTGCAAAACACTTTAAAAACTGAAGTCCTGCTGTTGGGTTTCCCCCTGGCCCCCAAGTGTATCAAACTGGACATTCAAAGCATCAATTTTATTCTTGCATCTGAGTTATCCCCCTATCAAATGAGAATATTCACACCACAAGAAAACTGTAAAGATTAAGTGGGTTTTGAAATCCTCAAGACTCCTTAAGGGAGGCACTTCCACGGGGGTTTAATTATCCCAACAGCAAAGTTTGAGGGTGCACCCTAAGGCCCTGAGCTCTTCACCAACCAACGGGGATAAATCAAAATATCTAACAGCCTCCCAGTAAACACCATCATCTGGTTTTGTGCCGAAAGAGGCAGGGGTCTCACTCTCACTAAGGGAGAAGGGAATACATCATAAATTAATTAAAGACTATCACACCGCTCACGCAGGAAATGAATGAAGATTGGAAAGAGTTTTGGAATGCTTGAGTTTTTAATCTATATAATGCTTTTATAGTTTGAGCACAGCTGATAAGTTAATACTGGCCGTTTTTATGGTGCTATCAGGTTTTTGACAATTTATTGCAAATAATTAAAAAGACTTCCATTATTTAGATGTTACAGATTAAAAACCACCTACGAGTGTTATCTATTGGCTGAATAGGTGGCTAAAGAAGAGATGGAAGTCTATTTGCAATTTTAGCCCTTTACTTTCATTTTCCAAGTAATTAAAAATTAGATGATAAAATCTAGTAACATCAATACTTTCCCTTCCATCTGACATGCACCCGCAGAAGCGCATATATGATAGATGTTTCTTTTCAATCCAAAGAAAGTCCTGATGGTCAAGGGGAAATAAACCTTACGATGTAAACCCACTTCTTTCAAATTGTCTTTCAGAGCACCTAATGCTACTCTGCCTAATACAAAGAAAAGGGTGCAGCATCAGGAAACTACAGTTCAAGCTCTTCTATCAAAGACACTGATTCCCCAGGAAAAGGCTTGACCATAGAACTAGATAAAAAATATCTAGAATGAGACAGAAGTACGCAGCCTGCTATCAGCCCCTTAAAGCTAAAGCACGCTGCAGATATAAAAAGGGAACTCTGCAAAGCGCTTTCCTCCCAAAATCAGACCACGTTTACACGTTCCTGCTGCAAAGCAAGTGACACTGTTCATTATTTCTGAATAATCAACCATTGATGGCAACAACGGAGAGCGAACCCGGCACTCAGAGTAAGGCTGGAACCAGAAGAAGCGTAGCCAGCTCCTTCCCAGCTCTCCCCGGCTAATGGAGCCAGACGACAGAGACTCATTTATCAAAGAAAAAGAAAAGAGAATCCCTCGCATTTCTCTCTCCTTCGGGCTGTCACAATCAGGAAGAAACGCCATCAAGCCAGATTTGCTAAAGTAACTGATTTCCTGCAGTTTCAAGTACTGATCCAACAGCAGCCCTGGATCCAAACGCCCAGCTGTTCCTCCCAGGAAGATGCTAAAGGAAATGAAGCCTGAAGTTTAGAGGAAAGGTATAATCCGCAGTGATAGCAGCTGCTCCGGCTGGGTCACTCGGGATTTAAAACATTCCATCAGCAGCTTTGTAACAAAATGTTTTGCAATATGGGTTTGGTTTTTTTTTTAAATGAATTTCAGTACGTTTTTATTTTCATAAAAGTGAAGATTCTAACACTGGACAACCCCAGCAAAAGTTTCCCTTGTTGCCTCTGCCAATCATCCCTGGCCTCCTCATGCTATTAGTGTCCCGGCGCGATGGAGATCGCAGAGAAAAGCACTGCCACGCCAAAACAGGAAGCCAAATGTCTACTACAAACTAAGTGAAAATTACCACGAACAAATCCAGACATATGGTATGAACTGGATTTGAACCCGTGCTCTTAGAACTGCTACATCATTGTTTACTCTTCCATCACCATCACTGTCATTTAAGTCACTTGCGAGTATTTGTTCCATTATCACACAGACATGTCAGGACACAAACAGAACAGCTCTGCAGCCCGGCCAAGCGCAGTCATTAAGAATAAAAATTCAAGAAAAGGAAAAAATGCATTTTCGCTTCCTATTTTTTTTTTTAAAAGGAAGGAATCTGTTGTAATATATTGGAACTTAGCGGCCACAAAAGAGCAGCAGCTTTGTTTCTGCCACAATCCAACACTTCACAACCAACTCTTCACTCCAGCAGAGCTGCAGACACAAGGCCACGATCTTTACCAGTGGATGGCTACCAATACACCCGTCAAGGACTGAGGGTTTTCCCAATGCACCGAAGTACTCAAAATTCCTCAAAGGCTTCAGAAATTAACAACAAAATGGGAGGTGATGAATTCAAGAACCAGAACCAAAGGGATTCTGCAGCCGCCTGGGAGCGTCCCAGCTGTGCCAGGATCTGGATGGAGAAGGGGGAAGCAGAATCCTCCATCCCTCAGAGGCAGAGATTGAAAGGAACATGCCCTGGAAAAACCAAACTGGGCATCAGAAGAAGGGGGGTTATCATTAGAGTAATGAAAACTGCCAGTCAGAGGAAAGGGGACGGCAAGACAGCTAACATGAGATTTTATAAACCTGATTAAGCTTAAAGGTTACCTGACAGTACCGCATGGGTGCTGCGGTTCCAGTTGCTCACCAGTAGAAGTGGGAGGTCTCAAAGGGTGGGAATCTACCGGATGGGTCCCTTTTGGCTGCATAAAAGCCTCTACAAAATCAAGGCAGTCCTGAAGGATTCTGTGCTTTGAAAAGGAGAGAGGAGATGATGGAATAAGGTCTTATCTCCAGTACCTGTGACAATGTGAGCCATTTGAGGAAGGTGCTCCTATCGGTTTATTTTTGGGACTATCTAAAACCATTTAATTTTTGCAGCCATGAAGCCTTCTCTGGGCTTTGAGGTGCAGCCGTTATCGTTAGGTTCTTCCTCATCGAAAAACCATCACGGAGCAAAGAGCAGAGAACAGGAGAAGCAGCAAACCCCAGAAGATTCGAGGCAGCCCGAGCCCACGCAGCTGAGGTGCAAAGTGTCACTACTATAAACCAACTGAAAATAAACTTCTCCCAACCGGTAACTGTAATAACTGCTTCGCGAAAAGCATTATAGTCCAGTCAAATAAATTTCATTCATAAGAGTTGAGATATATATTGATCAGCAAAGCTTAAACAGGGATCATCTGAATCCCTGCCAACGAGCGATCCCTGCACTTTTAGCACTCCAAGAGAGCCAATTATTACTCATGAGTTCATGATGTTTTCTTCACCTTCCTGTTGAACAGATTATTTAAGACCTCAAATCACTTAACTGGATTGTTTTGTCCTGTTATGAGTCATCTACAAATTCCAAGGCACCATTAGATTCCCCTTCAGGAGCTGCAAGCAACTCCCCAGATTACCTCAGCTATAAAATTGTGAGGAAACGGGGTTATAAAAATTACAGACATCCTCGGCCCCTACCCCAGCTGCCTCCTAAAATTCATGTGAAAGCGAGAAGATCTCACCCCCCAAACGTACACTCACTATTTATCCCCCACACCAAAATCCATATTACGACCCAAATCTGTGATTCTGTGAAACCTAAGCCCCTTTTACTTCTGAACCCAAAGAGAACAAACCAGAATGTTTAACTTTTATGGAGAAAGAGGGAGAGGAGAGGGACGAAGGTAATAGCATTTAATGCTGTAATATATATATTTTTTTTTTCTGGTTTATACCAGCTGAACTTCGCACAGAGACACTTTATGCATTAACTGCATTTAACTTTCCCCAAAAAATGAACTAATATGAACTATTTAATGTTTTGGGGTTTGCGGGCAAAGAATCGTTAAGAACACACCTTGCAGAATTTGAATAAATAAATAAAGCAGTAATTAATAATAAATAAAAAAAATAAAATTTAATACACGGGCTGTCACTCTGTGTTTAAAAAGCACTTTGCTATTTCTGGTGAACAAAGGTTTACTGTTTAAAACTTAACAGTCACAACTGAGTAGCAAGTAAAAACAGGATACAGCACAACTCCAGCCTTAAAATAGTGACTATTCTTCAGAGTTGTGCTCTATCACCGGGCACGGCGCCAAGCAAAGCTACAATATGAACCAAACCTGATTTGCGCTGCTTTTAAAAACAAACCAGATCCCGTGGCGGTTCTGCAAATGCCACCCTTCTTTTCTGAAAGCGTTTCCAAAAGAGAAAGGCGTGTATGTTGCTGATAATCCAATATAATACACCAGAGAGGACTCATACTTGAAGCTCATTGATTATTTGATATCCGGAAGGCAAAGAATTCTTTTTGCTATATTTAAATCTAGCGCAAAGCTCTCAAAACCTGTTTATTTTCATGAGCGTTATTAGCTAGCAGTGGACTTTTAAAGAAAATACTTATTCTGAGCAGGCCAATATAGCGGAAAACACTTAGGAGAACAACAGAGAATGAATGTCCAGTCTAAAACAAAAAAGTTCCTAAAACCATCCCCATTCCTCCTATTGAAATTCTCCAAAAAGATGAAATAAAAGCAGAGATGTCCTCATTAAGCAAGACGAAAATAGCTTTTATGTTCCATTTTTTATTTTTAGCTAAAGAATGAAAATTCAGTTACGTAACCCTACAAGTTTGGTGGATTCGGAGAGAAGCGGGGCACGTTTGTGCCCTTTGGGGTTTATGAGCCAGCGGGAGAGCACCGAAATCTGCGCCGGCAGCAGCCACAACCGCTGCAGGTTCCAGTAAAAACCTACTGGTATGGAATAAACGTGCCAGTTAGCTCCTGCTGAAATCGTTCTCTTAAGGTGAGGCACCAGACAATTCTCCAGGTAGTAAAAATATCTGCCATTAGAGTTAAAATTCTTCGAATGCAAAAGGCTTGTACAATGTAATCGTTTCACTGCGCAAGACAAAAATCTAATTACAAGGAGAAGGTCAATAAGGCATCGGAATCCGAGGAGGCTGGTGGAAACCTGCGCAGTATTGAGGATATTATTTTCCTCTTCCCTCGCTGGTGGAGAAATGCCGCCGAGGTGGCGAGGGGGAACGGGGTCTCATGGAAACGTGGATAAAAGATTGCAAGGACGATCCTTGTCCATTGCATTTGTAGACGCAACCAGGAGAAACCCAGTAACACCACTCCAATAACTGGTGGCTGCTGAATGGATCCCACCAACACAATCTTGGTAAGACTTTGCAAGGAAAGAAAAAGGTGAAAAGTCAGTAGATTGAACAACTGGTGCCTTCCTTTTTGATACTGAGGGGTTTTTCCCCGCCTTAATCCAGATTATGGATGTCGAAACATCACTTAAGGACTCCAGAGCTGGAAAAATCTTGTGCACAGCTTCACATCGCTGCAAGATCTGTCTCTCCAACAGGTCTAAAGAGGCACCAACGTACAGAAAGGCAGGTCACACATAACTAATACACTTGCCGAGCTGAGAACTACCACCACCTGCCTGAAAATACATATATTTCAGATAATCAACTCAATTTCCCTCCCCTGCCAGACCTCAGCCATCCAAGGAAAATAATACTAACATAAATAGTAATAGCCGGGTATCAAAATTAATTGAAAATTCATCTAACAGACCTGCAGACTGCCATTAACACATCTTACTGCTACGTAGTGATAAGTAACCACACTGAAAAACAAGAGCAAGTAGCCCAGCAGGGATATATGAGCGAGGATCTCTTCCCAGTCGTCAAGAAAAGGGATAGACCAAGCAGACAAGAAAGTAAAATACACATTGAGAAAATCTGCCTGCAAAATACAGACTTTTAGACAAGGATCAGGAAGTGCTGTAGAATTATTGCTGAAGCCTCGAGCCAGAACGCTTCATTTCGTTCTCCTCTACTTCATTATTTAAGACTCATATTTTGTGGGCGTGTGTTGTTGTTGTTTTATTGCAAAGGATTGTTCTGGTACAAGGGGAAGAATTTTCAGTTCCCAAGAAATAATTTGCAAAACAAGACTATTATCAACACTCAGTTACAACTTTATAATTTATAAAGTACCAATGAGATCATACAAAAACATCCCTGGTTGACAAATATGCACTTTTGCAACGCTCGTTGGCTCAACAAGTACCAGTGGAGATCTTGACAGAAATCCTAGTCCTGGATATCGCTTACATGGCACTAAACACGCTAAGCAAACCATTTAAAACAAATTAAAGCAACATTTTAAATATTAACTCCTACGCACTATCAGATACGCCGATCTTAGCTAATGACTTAATGAAGACTCAGGAGCTTGGCTGCCACCTCAAGTTCACACCGAAGCCCTCGGGACCACATTTCTTTATCCAAATGCAAGTAGTTCAGACCCAAATAAAAAAGAGGGAAGTGGCATCAAGGTTGCAACCAGTCAATGTCACACAGCGAACACCGCTGCAAGCGGCTCGGTGAACGTAATTCACCAAAAATCTACCAAATTTTGAGAGTTTGCTTCTCTTCACCCACTTACTCCAATCCCATCAGCAACCACATATCCTCGGCTACAAAGCAACAGTTACATCTACAAAAAACAGGGTAAAATTCCAGCCATCACATTCAGAAATGTTATTTTGAGAAAGAAAAGTTTATTTTCTTTATTTTTTTTTAAGATGCAGTGTCACATTTGCTGGAAAGTGCCCTGAAGTACACTTGAGTTTCAGATCCTACATTAGGTACAAAGCTATTGATGCCAGCGCAGAACGCACCATTAGAGACTGATCAATGCTGCTGGGGAGATCGACAAATCGCCCTAACGCAGCCCAAGAAAACGTTCCTTTGCAATTAAAGATAGAGAATAGAAACCAAAGACACATATTTAGCTTTTAAGACATTTTGTTTAAATCCCTATCGATCATTTTTGAGAAGATGTCTACTTTTTGCCAAATTATCTTATTACCACTAAAATGAAAGTGTCTAGAAATACTCGGTAAGTTCTTACAGAACAAGTTACAGGCCCAGGCAGAGCAAGAAACTGCTGGGGTTAAAACTCACCTCAAAGAAACCTCAAACCCACTGGTTTAATATGGTCAATCCCTGATGCAACCCCAGTCTGGCCATGCCAGAGCTTGCACTAACATGGAAAGAACACACAAGCTACTACAAGCACCAATGCTGCTGCCTCAGCAAAGAACCAGGGTCTTCATCTTGATAAGGTATGGTAAACACTTCGTAACTGAACATCAATAGCATCAATAAATTGATTTTAAAACTGACAATAAGTGGTTAATGGTAGAAGTAGCGGTTTGATGAACAGCAGATTAAAATAAATGTCGTTTCCAAATCAGCACAGGTAATCTAAGATGGTTACAAAAAGAAAAATGTTGTTTGCGTGGTTAAAAAAAAAAAAAAAATCACATAAAAAGTCATCTGAAACCCATTTTGAACTGCAGTCAGGTTTCCCAACGCCGCCCTTACACAATCACATTATGGGCTTTCCAGGGCTTAGGGGTTTCCCCCCCTCCTTTTTTTTTTTTTTTTGCACTATGTAAAGAACAGCTCTTTTCTGTTTCATCTAAGAGGGTCTGAAGAGAGTTTGTACGTCGGCCACATGGCAACTAAAATAATTTTTCAGTACAACATATTCTTGAAAAATACTTTAAGGAGTGATTCCTGTTATACTGTTTTAATGGTTTTTTCTGGTCTAATGCTTCTCTTAGAGAACACTCCTTTACCTCTGCCCTTCTACCGGTGCCAGCACATAATTCAGATTAACACAGCGTCAACTCCTCCTGTTGACTGATGGTTTCATCATGTCTGTAACTCCGACAGGAGGTTTGTAGCTCCTGTATTCACAACTTCAACTTACAACAAAACTACATACTTCTGTTTGTAAATACAAAACCAAGAAAATCAGTAACTAGATCTAAAACTTTTCAGGATCTTAACTACAGGCCCAGCTCACCTCCACACCAACGGCTTTGGAGCTCAGTAATTTACTTCGAGGGAAAACCCCAAACCACCCTCAGAGTTGGAAGAGCTGACTGTACATAACACCTTGAGAACGTATTCTCTTACTAAATGAGTAGCTTCTTTAGATGGAAATTACAGCAAACGCTCTCCGCTGAAGCTCACGAAAACTCCGTCGCTGAAGCTGAAGAAAACTTTCAAATACAACACGCTGAGTTGAGTTCCACACGTTCATCCCATGAATTACAATTAACACACTGAAATCCAGAGGTTGCACAATCATAGTTTCACGTGCCCACAGTCCCTTCACAGCTCTGCTACCTCATTACAACAGAGGGACTTGGCCACTGCACAGAAAAAGACTTGCCTGAGAGCTGAGGCCAGCAGCTGTAACGCGTGGTGATGATGGAGTAATAATAAAAAAGTCATTGTCTCCTTAAAAAAAAAACACAAAACAAAAAACCAACAAAACCCACGCCAAAAAAATAAACCCTGCCTGGGTTTACCAGAAGAAACCTGACTCTGCTGATTGAAGGAGGGGACTCTCCACATGGCACATGGGAGAGAGGCGCCTGTTTGCCTTGGACAGCCCAGGGCAGCGCAGGGAAACCCAGCCTTGCTCAGGAACAGAGATCCTTTGTGCCCCCGCCGGGAGCTCACCTTCTGCCTTCTCTCTCTCTGGCTTACCAGCATTCTTTCAAAGAACCAGCGGCACCGCACCATTATTCCAGCACCTTTCACAGCAGTTATTGGCCCAGCCTGTGTCTCTCAGAAGGAGGATGGTATGGACACTGCTGCGATGCGGGGAGCGGTACGGAAACCAACTGACTCGGTTCTGCCTCCTCCTTCATCACAGAAGTCAGAGGAAGATCGAGGATGAAGCCCAAGCGACCTATTTCTTGGCCTGGAAATGTGCAGATTCAGGGCTGAAACCCTGTATTCGGGAAAGTAACAAAGAAGAAAAACACCATCTAGACCCTGAAGTCAAGATGTAACACTTCTGTTTTGAGAGAAACTCACTATTAAATTGATCATTAATCTCTGTGCTTGGAGGGCTCAGGCCTGATTTTGATGCACTACTTTAATATCTTTCAGACGTTCAAAAATACTATTACATAGTCACCAATTTCTTTTTTTTTAAATCAAATTATTTAATAGAAACACGCTGAAGACATTAGGAAACATTGCGACACTGTGTCATCATCATTAGTGTTTCGCGTTTTTAAAACCACAGATTAGCATTCCTGATTTAACTAAGCTTTTAAATACTGTTTTGCATACTATCTACATCAAACGACGATCTGCAGAGGTACAAAGAGACATTTTGATCTCTTCCCCAGCCCGTAGGAACAAGTAAATGAGTAACTGTCTCACACATCAATACAAATTTTGTTACAGGGAGGTGTGTGCCTGTGTATGTGTTTTACACACACACAAATACAAACTGTGGGGTTTTTACTTGATTTTTATCTGATTTCACTTCAGCCAAATGGCCACCTATGGATAGCTATGCCATTACAATATATTCCTCTTGAAAAAAAATAAAATAAACCAGGATCTTTGTATTAAAAATATCCAGGTTTACAACATAAACACCAACTTTTCACTCCACGTAGTTTTCAAGAACTCGAAAAAGCAATGAAAGGCACACGCCACTTTTGATCACACCTAAAAATCCACGAGCAAACCCCATCACGGCACCATCATAGGGACTGACAAAGCACTGAGTTATGTGCTTGGGAACACGGAAGATAAACTTGGTGTCACTGAGGAATACAAGTTATTTCTAAAGATCCTCTTTTTGAGAAGTGCTGTGAGCAGCAGCTGAGACACCTGCAAATTGCCTGCATGGGGGGGGACTTTGTGTGCAGGAAAAGACTGGGTAAGTGCTGGAATTTTGCAGAATGTTTCCAAACTTCAGCATTAACCTGGTTTTTCTTCCCTGTTTTCACTCCAGTAACATCAACATCAGCACAGCTCTCCAGACAGGTGGGGCCAGAGCCAGCACTGGTTGCAGGTTCTTGGACTTACGGGTTTGGGGGGGTCTTTTTTTTCTTTTAAGGTAAGACTGCAAGGTCCATAAGAGGGAGCTCAAACACAGCTCCGGCTGAAATCCCTCAAAACTAAGTGACTTTCACAATATATATCCAAAAAACAACCCTGGAAACTGGAGAACATCACCAACTGGACATGAACCACCTTTAAAATGCAGATCATGACCTACGTTTAAATTTTCCTTAAAATCTTAACGTTCTGTAGCGTTCGGAGAGCTCGGCACTCTCTGTGTTATCCTGCATGTTCCTGTTTTGTTAATTACAATTTTAAAAGGCAGTGACAGCTTCGTATGAGTAAATACATGCGAGGGAGCAAGCATCACCAGGCTGCGTTACAACAGAAATTGAGAGTAGGCCCTGGTAAACAACCTGTCCTTAAAACAAAAATCGATGCAGTTCTAAAATTTCATGCTTCGCATAAAAAAAAAAAAGGAAAGCAGCAAAACCACACGTAAAGTACAGGAGTCAATGTCGCAGAGAAAAAAGAAACAAAAAACCTTCCTCCTCCTCACCTCACCCACTTTGTTACTATGGGACTGGCAGAATCTCTGGATTATAAACACGAAGGTCCCACTCACAAGACAATTAAGCAGCTCCGGCACTTCTATCGGCCACCCACCTCCACGGCTCCCCGCAAGGTCTGCGTCTCCCACAAAAGCTAAACCGCATCCTTGAATTCGCCAGCTGAAAGACAGGACTGTTCCCCTGTTCTCAGGAGCCACACTTCTGAAACCAAAACGGTTTGTTTTTCAAAAGAATTATTTTTTTTCTCCCCCCCCAACCCAATGGTGAGACAGAGGAGTTAATACCGTGCTCTGTTTTATCCTGGACAAGAAAGATGTATCATAACTTAAAAATATCAGATGGACCAAAGAGCATAAATAGGTTACCAAGTCAGAAATCAAGCTCAGAAACGGCGTGTGTATGCACCAGAAATGGTGGAACAGTAGTTCCCTGCCTCTGCTACACCAGTAACTAACAATAAAACAGACAAGATGGTAAACATTGCAAAAAAGACAATTACTAATAATGAAAAGGCAACAGAAATTTTGGGCTGCTTCCACCAATTGAGTAACGCGTTTTCAAACTGACAGCAAAGCGCTGGTTGCCAAATGAAAATGAGAGCAAACAGCAAAGTTGTGCTTAACCCCTTTTTGCTTTTATACTGCATTTTAAACACAGATGAAATCATGGAATTTAGAAGAAAAAGTCTACAAAGGAGACATTTTACTCAGCTATTTGGTCAGTGTTTCCATCACTTCAGTACCCAGAATCCTCAGAAAACTTATTCATCTTGGGTCCTTTTCTCAATACCAGGTCCTTTTAAATAAGATGGGTTTCCATCTGCAAAACCTGGGTTAGGAACACTCCGATTTGGGCGAAACTGAATTAAGACTCCCACTTATCTTGCGGAAGGTGAATGCTAAACCTAAGAGTTAATCGAAGGCCAACCTGTAATTGCAGACCTCAAGAACTCTCAAGAATACCCAGCTCTGGAGAGGCGGCCGAGGACTGATCAACCACCAAAAGGCAAAACCCCGGGGTGCTGAGCTACATGACAGAGGTGCGAGAAACAAGACGACTCCGGGGATGGCAAACATCTCTAAATTATCCTCACGCTGCTCTCAACTAACTCCAGCAGTAACTCTTAACAGCATCCTCCACGAAACATCAACAAATAGTTCAGCATGAACAAAGCTTCGGCCTCACGCCTTCCCAAGCAGGAGCTGACAGCAGCAGGGAGCCTTTCTTTTACATCCGACCAGCAGCAGCACCAATTCAGAACAAATATTTACCCTACCCCGACACCCAGGAATAAAAGGAAACGTTTGGCTGCAAATCCAACCGTAGGTTCTCTTGTTCCCATTCCCGCGAAAGGTTCAGCCACGACCGAGATCGTAAATTTTCTTTAGACGGTTTAAAAGAAAAACAAAAATGTTGACACAAGCAGGTGAGGCAAGAACCATAAAGAAGACCTCGGATATCCCTGCACCGACACCAGAAAAAGGCACCTGATGTTGGGGAAGAGCATTCGTTACGCCGTGAATCTCTGCTGATGGGCTTTGCAGAGACATCAGAAGCCAGGGAGGATTTGGAAGTGCAGCAATTTGCACCTACGACAACCGGAGTGTAACAGGAACAACATTAGTGGCACCAAGTCCGGCAGGTCCCTCCGGGTCTCTGCTCGGTGCCCCCAAAGCGGGGAAACCGGGGCTTTACGGGGGCTCTACGGGGCAGGAGCCTGCCCTCTACACCCCAGGGAGCAGGGGATGCTC
>JAHREE010150502.1:212952-240311 GCA_033628505.1 Tringa tobata
TTCAAACCCTTCCCCCTCATCCCATCGCTCCCCTCCCTGATCCAGAGTCCCTCCCCAGCTTTCCTGGAGCCCCTTGAGGGACTGGAAGGGGCTCCAAGGTCTCCCCGGAGCCTTCTCTTCTCCAGGCTGAACTCAAATAGCAAAGACCTCACCCTGAAGTGGGAGGCAAGTCCCAATGCTCTAAAAAGCCAAGTATTTTTTAACCACAAAATCTAAAAACTCAGGTGGGGTTTTTTTTAGTCTAAAAGTCACTGAGAGGCTTTTGCCCCCCTTCAGAAAATGGAGGAGGGAGAATTTCCTGAAGAAACCAGTTGTCCCAGCACCTCGCACAGCCCAGGCTGGGCTCTGCTGAGGCACAAGGTGAAAAAGAGAGAGGCAGCTCCTGTCAGCGCTCGACGGAGCAGCGGGTGCAGCCGGGAACGAAAGGGAGAGGAAAACAAGCTATGCATTCATTACTGAGTCCTTTTAAGATAAGCAACAGTTCCTACTCTGTGATCGCTGTCTCTTCCTGCAAGATAAGATCCGCGGAGCTACAAGACAGGCAATACCTGTACAGCGGAAATCTAGTACTGAGATACCCAGCAAAGAATTTCTGGCAAAGGTTGAGGAATTGGGAAAGTTCTCCCGTTTTCCTGCTCCCTTTAGGTGTGTTGTCCAGCGAAGGGGAAGGTGCTGGGGCACCTCCATGCTGAACTACGCAGGACGAAGCCGTGTGGTCTCCCCCACGCCAGGGCGTCCTCGCTGTCAAAGTCCTGCGAGTGCATCCCAGCTCCACCCTGCTGCCTCTCCGGCGGCGTTCCACGGATGCAGACTTCTCGGCGAACCCCAACTCTACGTCAAGAGCGCCGGAGGGTCGTTTCCCTCCCTCCCCGAGGAGCCGGGACCTTGGCGGAGGCTGCCGGGGATGTGCGTGGGACGCGGCGTCCCTGCCGGGGGGACGGGAGGAGAGGCAGAGCTGACCCTGCTGGGCCGGGAGCGGGCAGTTCCAAGGAGCGCAGCTGTTTCGAAACACAAGCTTAGGCTGCTAAGCCATTGATTCCAGCTGTGTTAACATCAGATGGGTGCAAAGCGCTGCGATATGCAGGACACACGCATTAGGCAGTAATAAATCCTGACAGGACTGTTTCCCAACACCCACGCTTGCCCTTTATGCTGTTTTTTGTTTTTTTTTTACAAAGCGACAGAGACAAAGTGGACACTCTCCTTTGGTTTTTTTTTTTTTCTGGTGCATCGCTCTGACCCTGAGTGGTCCTTACTCCGATAACCAAATCCTCTCACGGTTGAACTATCAGATCAAAGAAAATGAGACTCTGCTCTCACTTCCACCACCCATCACCTTTGTGGCCTTGGTTCAGTCAGTTTACCAGTCATTTATAAACATTTCCTGCCCACGTAAAAATAAGAGATTATAATTATCCCCTGCTGCGAGGCTGTTAGAGACGGATGGATGAAACTCCGTTCGGCAACTGTCAGGATTAGCGTGAGCCACAAAGTCACATCCTCCCCTAAATTCTAGTTGCCAACTCACACTTCAAAGTTTATAAGGCGGCGGGAGATACCATCGCAGAAAACAGAACTGGGATTTGAAAGAGGATCCAGGCCCTGGCAGGATCAGCCCTTCCTCTGTCATTCCTGACAGATGTTAGTCTAACCACTTCTTGCATTTTTCAGCGGGAATAAACAACCCGCCCGCATATTGAGTTAAAATACCCTCTAGCTGTGTACATGAACAGCGCACGACCTGCAAAATTGGCCTGTCATGCTAAAAGCACATCAATCATAAAGATTTAACACGAAGATACCTATTGTCCACATTGTTTTCGCTGGAGAAGGGAGACGATGATAAATAATTTGTTGAGTTTAACCTGGATTTAATACCATAGGTGGTAATATCAAACATCCAGAGCCCTGCCTGCCAATCTGCCTCTTCTGCAGCACCAAAAGATGAAGTGCCTGAGATGGAACTTGATAAATTTTCCCCTCTTGGATCTCCCGAGATTGAAAAGAGTGAAATCTCCCCCTCGACGGCTGCTCCTGCTGGCGGATCGCAGGGAAGGAACGCAGATGGCCAGGGAGGAGGGGGGGTGTTACAATTTCCTCCCTTTTCTTATTATTTGGCCTGCGCAGCTTTATCAGATTGAACTCCAGCGCCCAACCTGGACCCCGCTTCTGTTCCTCCAACTCTCTGGTTTTGAAAGAGTTTGCGTAACAAAACATCTCTTCGATAACGGCGTTTGCCTTCGCCCGAGTGGCTTCTGGAATTTCTCACCCACTCGCAGCTCCGCGTTTTGGGGTGTGGGTGGATGCGAATGGCTGCTAAGTGCATGACCCAGCAGACAATGTAAATCTTGACTGCATTAAGGCATTGGCAAGGAGACGTTTTAGACGGGTGCCAGGTTTCCTTCTTCCCCCACCGAAGGAGATATGCCCTGCGTTTGACAAAATGATGAGCTCATACCCTAAGCATTATTTATGTCTCCTGCCGTCTTCACCTTGAGCACATATGGGGCCACGCGAGAACAACTCGATCTCACTCGAAAACCGCGATGGGATCCCCCGAGACAGCAGCTCCATCTCCCCCAGCCTTCCAGACGTGTTCTGAAAAAAAAAAAAAAAAGTTTCTGGTAACTGAGAATGGGAGCTTTGCTCTGGAGCAAACAAAGAGTCACGGGAGGCCCGGGCTGTTGTGTTCACATCTGCTTTTACTGCGAACAACTCCTCGCCGAGCAACCTGCAGCTTCTTGGAGCAGATGCAGCCGAGAGCCAGGAGGTTGGAGGGAGGAGGTTGGTGTTTACTTATCACTTGTTTGTTATCCTCCGGGTCCTTTGGAATCGCTCCGGCAGAGGAGATCCAGCGACTTCCGTATTCTCCCTTAGAGGCTTCAGAGGAAGGTGTGAGGTTGAACAACTTACACAACAGCAGACGGCAGGAGGTTGTGACTCCATCGACAAAGAAGCTGACTTTTTTTTTTTTTTTCGTGCAGACACAAAGATTTTGATCTCTCACACTTCCTACTTAATGTTCCTGTTGGTGTTCCCATCATCCTCACAGAATATCCTGTGAAGTCCACAGCGTCCCTAGTTCCAACGCTATTTTGAACCGAGCTCCAAACTGTGCTTCCAGTGGGAAAACATTCTCCTGCTTCACTTGCAATTTGTGACCGTTTCTTTCATTTGAGATATCCTTGTTTCGTTTCCAGAGGGCAGATAAAAGCACCTGACTTCCCCTCTCTACACCACTCATCAAACCTGCTGAGCGGTCCAAGCTAACGAGCTCGCAGTTCTGCTCTCTGGACCAACACTCCCTTCTCATCCTTCCAGTTTAGGGTTTGGGGTTTTTTTTTTACCATTCCCTGTAAATTTTAAAAATTACAGAAAGCAAGCAAACGCTGCCTGCTCAAAGATCCTATTCTCCTTTCTCCAAGTCCTATCTTCTGCTGCTCTGAAATACTTTGGCAACCACACAGAGGATTCTGTTACGGTTATTTTTCCCAGAATCAAGGCTTGGCTTCACTCCACGCTGAAGCAGGCAGTATTCCCGGGGCGCTGAGGTGATGTGCGGAGCCGGGGAAGCGGCAGCCACTTTACGGCTTTCCAAAGATAACCCTCGGACGGTAGGCACAGTACTCCATGCAGGTATATTCACAGTCAGCACTAAAAAAAGAGAGGCACCAGTAAGAATTGTGAGTTTCATTGAAACAAACAGGAAACCAGGAAATACTTTTTTTTTTTTTTTTTTACCACGAAGAGATTACACCGTCGCAAACCGAACTGTAGACCAGGCAGAGGAGCATGTCAGAGAGCAAGATGTTTCCTTCCATAGCCTTCTGTCAACTCCGGGTTCAGAGAATTTGGTGATGTTCTATACAGAAAATAGCAGAAAACGTTTTCTTTTCAGACCTCGTGGTTCAGCTTCCGAAAGGTGTAACAGATTGAAAATCCAAAGGTTTTTTGCAGACGTTTCCCAAACCCTTGTGTGTAATAAAATAGCTCCAGGGTAGGGAACAACCCCTGGTGTGAAACCACACAAGGATCAGGCCTTGTCCTGCTCTTTCCTGCTGCACTCCAGCGGAAACACAAAGCACCAGAAATATAAGACTATGAACCGTTACCTTCAGCTGAGGCTACAGCTCCCCAAGTCTTCTCCTCTGCCGCACGCCCCTACGCAAACCCAAGCTCTGCTATTTCCATGCCTTAGGACAGATGTTTACCTACAAGTTCAAGGCTTAATTTTCATGCTGAAGGTATTAAAAAAATATAAAACCTACGGGTGAAGGAGAATTCACTGTTTTTGCAGGTACAGGTCATTTTTTGCCGATGAACAGGTAGACAAACACAACACACCAGACCAGAGTTTCAATCATTTCACTCTTGGTCAAGCAGGAGCGTTACAGAAGGTCCATGTCTCAGGAGGAGACCAAGCACCCACCACAGCAGTCCCAGTTTTGTGGCTTCTGGGACCCAGCTGTCCTCTTTGCCCCATGTGCACAGATTTCATTTGCACCCCAAGGTGTGCCTGATGCAGCCCAGGTCACGGCTCCGTGAGGATGGTTTTACTGGGACAGGAACGTCGGGGTGCCCCAACACCCCAATTCCTCTCTCCTGCCACGCTGCAAAGCAAAAATGCCTCCTTTCTCCCTCCCTCTTCCTGCTACCAAAGCAAAACAAGCTGCGGTGAGAAACCCGGGACAACTCAACGGGGGAGAAATTAATTCTGTTTTTCAGGGACGCTGGCGGGTTTCTCTTGCAGAGCCTGAAGCGCAGACCTGGGGCAGCTGTAGCCGTTGTAAGGCTGCAGTTCAAGCACAGACATCAGTACAGGGCAACTACAAACGCCTGGTTATACCCTATTTCAGCAAAATATGCGTACGGTTAACAGCAGACCCTACGCTGGGCTGAAATACCACCCTCAGCCCCTCACAGAACAGGGTGCCTCACGCTACTCGCGAGCTCTGGGGCTTTGTGGATGAAAGATCCGGTGCCTCCAGAAAAGCGCATTTCTAAGAAGTTCTTTTCAGGCCTCTTGGACAGCAGCAGCGAGTCATTCGCTCGAACTCTAATTGCTGTCCTGAAAAAGCCTCGGAAGGAATGTAACAACTTGTTTTTCCCTGCGAAATTGGGAGGTTCTCCCCTGCCAGCTCGAAGCCTTCAGCTGAAAACCTGCCGAACATCTGGCCGGGGATCAAGGTTTGCTTTCACGTTCGTTTGTGGTACAACGGGTGGATGCATTTCTAGGTCAATACCACCAAGAAAAGCGGGAAGGATGGGGTGTCCCTTCCTCCTCGTACCCCCCGTGTAACTGCAATGGCTCTACCGGGCTTTTGGGGAGACTCCGATGCCAAAAGGCAAAGCCTCAAGCCCGGTGCAGCCCCTCAACTCATGGAGCAAACCCACCCCGCGTCTCTCCTCATCCAAGGACTAAACCCTCCCATGGTAAACGCTCTGATTTTCTTCCTAAAAACCAGCAAATACACGCTTTTGGCACGAGGAAGCTTTCATCACGTGCGAACCTCGAAGCGTGCAAAATTAAGGTCCAGACACGCTAACTGCACCGCGGGGCACGTCTTCCCTCTTCCAAACCTCAGCAAAATTCATACATTCCTTCCAAATCCAGTTGTAAACCACTGTCCTTAAGGCATTAAGACTGAATGCGAGTATTGATAGTGCCAGGGAGTAAATCCGCATCCGTACGGAGGATCCCGTGTTTAAACAAGACCCCAGGCCACAGCATGGGGAAAGAAAAAGCAGCGCAGGATGCGTTTAAAGCTAAGAATTGCAAACTTTGTAGGGAGACACAGATTAGCAGCCTGATTACAGCCATCAGATAACCGTATGTAAAATACCTTGTAGGACATTTTTCAAAGCATTGCGACCGGAAGATACACGTCAAAAATACTAGAGTCAGCTAAAAGGAGAAATTCTGCTCGAGGTTGTCCAGTGTTAATGTAGTGCCACTCCAGTGAGTTCAAAGGAATCGCTCCAGAGAGAAAGCAGTGTCGCCAGGAGCGGACTGGCTGGTAGCCTGCATAAACAAGCAAAAAAAGATTTTCATTTTTTAAGAAGCCATATAAACTAGTTTGAGTTAATTACGTGACAGGGGCCTGGGTGTGAAATAGCAACTGCAAAGCCTCAGGGACCCAGCCAAGAACCTTTGATTCTCTCTCTCTCCGGCTTATAAAACCTTCTGAAAACTTTTTGCTCCGACAGCTTTTCTACTTTCCGTTGCGAAGCGCGCACCCCGCTCCGCTGCTGCCCTCGGGCAGGCCCCCACCAGCGCTCCCTCCCAAAATCCTTACCCTTTCTCTTACAATCTGAGGCTAATTCCAGGTTGCGCAGCTAAAGCAGCAGCTGTTTCCAAGCAGAAAGCACATTTTGTCTTCGTTTTATGGAACGTTCAATGTCGGGAGCTGTTGAAATCGTACCCGCCCCACAAATAAATTTTGAAAACTTCTCTGTGAAACTGCCTCAGGTTGAAATATTAAACTGAAAAGTGCCAAACTTGGGTTACTGAAACGCGAGTTATTAGTTTGGAATGAGAAACAAAAGTTCTGGAGTCCGTGGGATGATACTGTGCCCACTCACCATTAAAATGCAGAGTAGAATTGAAGCTGTCTCTGTAAAAAAATAACTTGAAGCGAGAGATGTCTCTATGATATATATGTATGTATATATATTTTTTTTATTATTTTTTTTTTTTATGCTCCCAGGTGAAATTCAAGGTATCTGAGCCCCTCAGGAAGGCAACATGGGCCAGCTCTGCTCCATCGCTCGCCTGACGCGCCAACACACCCGGCCTAGACTCTAAATTTATTCAGCCACATTAACTTTTCCTGGTCCTTAAGTCACAAGTGATGAAATCTCATTCATTTATGCAAGCAACTGGAAGATTTATTGTAAATAAAGTTCTGCACATTACACAACTGGCTAAAAATCATAATTAGAGTTGCACTGGGAAACATGTTTTATTTATTCTGACAGTAGTCTGGCTTCAATAATCCCAGCATGATAAATGTCCCTAAAGTTTGCAGAGTTTCAGCAACTAAAGACCTTATCGCAGACGTGGAAGTGGAAACGTCTGAGGAGGTTTGATGTGGCTTCCGCGAGGTCCCGAGCAGTTCTGTTGCGTAGCATCGTTTTAAATCAGCACCAGGGTCCGAAGAGCGAGCGGGAACGCCTTCAGTCGTTGTAAATCAAAAGAAATGAAATTTTCCCGCTGCTCTTAAACTTCCAAGAGCTCGGCAGGAACGCTAGGACACGTCGGGGCGAATTAGCGAGGTTCTGGGATAGGCAGAAATGACAGTGGGCTTGCCGAGCCGACAGACCCTCTGGAAGAGGGTCAATGACACCATTAATAGGATGCAGACATTCCCAATCTCTAGCTACTCCGCGCCCTGCCAAGAGTTCTAGTGCTTTCTTTCTTTATAGTTTTAAGTACAATTTCAGGCCCATAAAACATCAGAGAAGACAGAAGCTATTATCCTGGCCATGACAGGAGTCCCTAATGGGACGTGCAAACTCTGCAAATACCTAGAACTAATGATGCTCTGCTTTTACTGTTCCCCATCTGTTCAAGGGTATTTTAAAATGTACCAAATCAGGTTTACCCCCGTAATGTTTATTGCTGCTCTGAGACTAATAAATGACTCTGAGCGCAATCAAACATTTATCTGGCTTTGCTCATTCTTGAAGAAGAGAGGAGCCCAGGCCACTTGCTTTTCTTACAGGGCATCCTATAAAGAGTTTTCTCCAACCCAGCCACGGAGCACGACTACTCGGATATTTATGTCAAGACCCTCATCTACTGTCAAGTTGTTGCAACGCAGCAAAAGAATCAAATCCATTTATTTTTACAATAAGAGAGAGGTTACGCACGGAACAGCCCAGAGCCACAACTTCATACTTCACAGGGGTAAAACAAACTTTATTATCAATACGGGTGATACGCACTTCCACAACTATTTTAGCCAGTCTCTGCTAAATTTAGAACAGCTAGAGTATTTCTAGCCAACAATATGAAAAATAATTATTTATATTGCTATAAAAAGAACATTCCAGTAACAAAGAGAGGTGGTGCCCAGCAGCGCTTTGTTGTGAGTCTCAGGGAGAGAATCTGGAAACCCTTCCCAGCTCCCGCTCCGCAGCACCAGGGAATGGGTTTTCATTTTTTCAAGGATTATTTTTTCTTCCCCCAACACACACACAAACACACACGTACCTTCGGAGCTTGAAGGGAAAAATAAAGCGTGCTTTCCTTACGAAGAGATGCCAGCAGTGGCCATCGCGTGGGTTCTCCAGTCCCCTGCCATGGTGGGGCTGATGAGTGCTACGGCTGCACGTTCAGAAAAACCCCAGTTATCAGAGAACACCCAACCCATCAGCTGCTGCCACAGAAAATCCTTTTGGTAGAAAAATTTAAATAAAATAGAGACTACTACTTAAGTATTTTAGGAAGGCAAGGATGAAGGAATGACACGCTCTTAAGAGGATTAATCATATTCCGCAAATAGGAGAGCGAGTAACCTTCCATTTGTTACCAACCTAAGAAAGTGCCCTTGTCATAAACATATGGAAGCCTTAAAAAAAAAGAAAATCCATTATTTTGTAACTTTGAAGCTTGTATCGAGTTACGTTTCATCCTTTCAAAATTGGCTCATTATCTGCCAAGCCTGTTTTGCAGCGTTTGGAGCTTCCATGCCAGCCCAAATGAGCAGAGAATGGAGAAAATTAACTGCCTAAAGAGCTAGAAAGCGGAGCTTGCCCACTGACTTCAGCATACCATACACCAACAAGTACTTTTCATTAATTTATTCTTGGCAAACGAACAAATAAGATAGGAAGAGATGAAACTGTGCATCATTCCATCTAAAATTTCAAACAAAGAGCTTGACGGAGGAGCGTGTGCCCTCCCCCTATCGCATCCAAAGGTGCTTTGATTTTCATTATTAGAGAAAAAAAATACCTTTCAGCGAATCTTGAGGTATGGAGTTCATGCTTTACACGGACCTGGTCAAGGATTCATTAGCAAAACAGACATTATATATTGTGTCTAAAGGTTACAGCAGGGTATTTATTTAACAGCAGAATGCAACCATTTCCCTAAAAAGAGGAGCGCGTACATCGAAATCAAACTGACACAGATACAAAACAAAGCCCTTGAAACAGAATACCTGATAAAAGGAGAAACTTTCAATTCATTAATCAGTCAAATTAATTAGAAAAAATGGCTTGGAGGAAAGTAAAGTTCAGGAAGTAACAGTATTCTGTGCAGTGAACATGGATTTTTACAAAAATGACAGTCATCTTAAAATTAATCTCTTGATTTGAAATATTCACTGGCAACAACAATAAAAAACCCATTCCATTTCGACTTGCGTCAGATTATAATGCCAAGTACCTTATTTACAAGCCAAGGGAGAAAACCTTCAAGCCTATGAACAAGAAGCACCCACCTCTCTCCCCGTACGAGAAGAGTTTGGGTGAAGGTGCCTTGGTGGAGCCAAGGGAAAGGCAGAGGCCGTGGGGTCCTAACCCAGACCCCCCCGAGGTCCTCTCTGCTCTCCAGGGTCAGCCCGGAGCAAGAGCTGCAGAGCTCTTACTGCCAGTGAAGGCAAGATGCTTTTGGCAGTTATAGAAAAGAAAAATAAATAATCATGCCCCTTTATTTGTAATCATGGCTTTAGCGTTGCAAACTCTGGATGCCCCAGTTAAGGGAGAATTTCTGGCCTGGAGTATCGTGCTGTCGTCTGGGGGGTAAGGAAGAGAACTGGGAATTGCAGTGTCATCCCAAATGAAGAACCAACGGAGATCAGAGGTGTGCAGGGATAATCCCCCTCTTAGGAAGGGTTAAAAAAAAGAAGTCACCTTTGAAAATCAAGAATATGTTTTCACGATCCAAGCACCTGAGCTCTCCCAGCTCCCACTGTCCCTTTATTGCTTCTGGAGGTCAGTGTGTTATACAGGTTTTGGTTCTTTTTGTTTGCTAAAAAACAACAAAGCGACATACAATGGGTTTTGGTTGTGGTTTTTTTTTTGAAGCTGTTCATAAAAATCACACCTGAACTCTTTTGAACATACCACAGTACTGAATTACTCCTGAGCTGTCAATGTTTGCAATGTGTAACATCGTTAAAAATATGAAAAGTTGGCAAAATGCACCCCCGCACCCCCCCCATCAAAAAAAAAAAGGAGAAAAAAGAGAAAAGCTTTTTCCAGCTGTAACATCTGTTAAGTCTAACTAGCTGACAAGTGCTCCTGCTGGAACGCGCTTGCCAGAACACTACATGGGAGGAGGAGGGACTTTACAGAGGAGGGAACGCAAGCTCTTTTTCTCCTTCCCTCACCCCCAAAATGCACAATACCATTTGCAAACCACGAAGAAACAACACGGCATCCTGGTAACATGCAACACGAGGCCATTTCACGGGCCGCCGCGGTCGTGCGTAGTTATCTCTGGGTCATTACCTGGGGGAGTATAACAGGAGCACACGCTATCCCGGCAAAAGACTCCGGGAAATGAAGGTCCCTTTCCCATTCATCGGTTTCTGTGTTATACACCTGCACGATGCTGGTGACATTGTTCAGGTGCCAGTTGTACCCTCCTACGATATAAATCTTTTTTTCTAGCAAACAACAGCCAGCTTCCGACTGACCTGCGCGCATCGGGCTCACCGTTGTCCACTGGTCCGTTTCAGGCACGTAATATTCCACGGCCAAAACGTCAAAACAACGGTCAACGTGGTCCATGCGGCCGCCCAGGGCGTAAATCCTATTATTTGCACTGACCATGGCGTGCAGAACTCTGGGCTCGTTCATTGGGGTCTTAAACTCCCACTGATCCACGGCGGGGTCGTAACAGTGCAGAGCTTTTTTGTCTTCCACCGAAATGCCGTACCCACCTGATATGTACAATTTGTCTCCTACCGTGGCTCCAGCGTGTCCCCACGTCCTGCGTTTCAGGGAGCACACGTAAGTCCACTCGTTATTTTTGGGGCAATACTTCTCTACGGAGGCCAAGCTCCCCGAGCGGTTCCTCCCGCCGGTGGCGTACACCATGCCGTGGAGAACGTTGAGTTGGAACTGGATCCTGCTCTCCTGCATGGCCTGGATGCGCAGCCACTGGTTCAGGTGGGGATCGTACCGGTAGCAGATATCCACGGCTCCCTCGCCGCTGCGGTACTGCAGGTGCTGCCCTCCTACGATGTAGACAAAGTTGTCGAGCACGGCCACGCAGGAGTGGCTGCTGCCCACCTCCATCTCCGTCAGCTCCTTGAACTGGCGCCCGCTGGCATCCGGCAGGTAGTAGACTTTGCAGCTCACCGTGCGGTCGTTGTCGGTGTAGGGAGTGCCACCGAAGGTGATGAGGGACAGGACATCCGAGCGGATGGTGGTCCGAGGGGACTGCATCTCGTGCTGACGGAAGGGCAGGATCTGGTAGTTGAAGGCTTCCAGCAAATACTGACGGCACAAGACGTCTTCCACCATGATGTCCAAGGTCTGGACACTGTCCACCAGCTCCGAGGACTTCATGAGGGGGAAGCGGATGTGGCAGAGCACCTGGCTGGCGTTGGCACGGCGCGTCGGGTCATACTGCAGCCAGCGGACGGCAGCACGGAAGAGATCTATTTCGCTGCAGCTTTTCAGCTTATTGCTCTGCAAGAAGAAAACAAGGCGCTCCAGAGGCAGGTGGAGGAAATCCTCTTCCTCGGAGATCTGGAGGAAATGCCTAAAAGTGAATGCATCCACCGATTCCTTCAAGGATGCGAGGCTAAAGGTGGTGGCCATCTGCCCGATATTGAGACACGTTTCTACACTCATGGCAGACTTCAGAAATTCTTCGCAGAGCTCCACGACAGGCACCATCTGGAGGAAGACAGCAGCTCCCAGCACATCCTGAATGCAGTCAAGATCAAGAGTCACTTCGGCGCTGTAGGCAAAGTCTATTATGTGTTTCAGTCCTTTTGCAGACACACCTTTCAGTTCGATCACATCTTGACTGGCTTCTCTCATCCCACCCGTGAACATGGCTCTGGAGGTCAAAAACACAAACAAAAAAATCCCCCCCCTTTAAATACATGTAAAATGATGTATCACTGAAGAATTTTACTTTATTTTTTTCAAACATATTGATTCTCTAAGAGAGGATGGGGAAGGGGGAGAATAAATCAAGGCTGAATCTCTAGAAGCCAGGAGAAATGAGAGGATGCAATGACTTACGTAAAGCTGACATCAACACTGTGCTAAGAAGTGACATTCAGCTACCAGGACCTGGACCACAGGACAAAGCTTCAAGAAGCAGGTAGAGCTGCCAGAGCAGGGAGTGCAGAACAGTGGACACCAACGAATCCGTGACTTTCAACAGCCAAAGCATGTAACGGGATGTACACCAGTGGAGACTGGTAACCACACCCTGAAGAGTTTAACTACGCAGGGTTTGGAGCACAAAGAAAAAACATGCTTTGGAAGACACCCATGTTTGGGAGGTTTGTGATCCCCTGAGCTTGTCTGCAGCACTGCATTTAGGCAAAGATCTCAGTCAGCCCGTTATATCGTAGGCTACCTACGAAACGGCTTCAATAATGCAGATGCAACACACAGAATCATACAATTGTCCAGGTTGGAAGGGACCTTTAAGATCATTGAGTCCAACCATCAACCTAACTCTGATAGAAGCCATTACTAAACCATGTCTCTAAGCACTATGTCAATCCGGTTTTTAAATACCTCCAGGGATGGTGCCTCAACCACTTCCCTGGGCAGCCCATTCCAAGGCTTAATAACCCTTTCAGTGTAAACATTTTTCCAAATATCCAATCTGAACCTCCCCTGGGGCAACTTGAGGCCGTTTCCTCTTGTCCCATCCATCGCCTGTTCCTTGGGAGATGAGACCAACCCCTACCTCTTTACAACCTCCTCTCAGGTTGTAGAGTCTCCCCTCAGCCTCCTTGAACAGCTCTGGTCATCACAACAGAACCTCCCCTCCAAGGTTTACTCCCAACGCCTTAAGAAAAGAAAGAGTTGCAGCCACTTCAGAAAAACGTCTGTCATGTTGCAGTACGACGGCAGGGGGCTAACAGGGAATTAAAGAAAAAAAAATAGGAAAAAAAAATAAAAGATTTTGTTACAGCACAGCTGCAAGCACATCAGTTGACCAGGCCACGCAGAGATTAGGCCCTAGATCACCTCCTTGGGAGGCTTCTAAATTCCACAGGAAGCACATACCACGCCAAGGACTGCGCAGAGACATCTCGTAAAGCGCTCTTCTAGAGCGGTGCTGCTTTTCCCAGCTCCGGGGCCTGTGGGCGTGATGGGGACATAACTGCACATTTGTTTGGTGGTTGTTTTTTTTTTTTTTTTAATACGTTTACATTAAATTTCAGCAGGTTTTGTTACATATGGGTAGCTCGGGGGCAAAGGTTTGTGCTCTGTGGTGTTCAACAAGCAGTAGCAGAGCGGTTCTGGGGAAGCCAAAGCCAAAACAGGTTGCTGGAGGAAGGGGGATGTGGTGTTTCACCGTTCACTGCCACACACATCACAGCAAGGCTACAGACTGTCCTACAAAAGAGGTTTTAAACTGCTGGCAGCTGCCTGCACATCTGGGGCTGGTTTTTCCACCATCAATAACCTACTCTTTCCCACCAGAAAGGTAAATTCCCCGTGAGGGGCCCAGTGTCATTAGAGCCACCCTAAGAAGCTGCAGTGACTCTAAGGTGTAAGTCAGTCCCCAAAAATGCTGAACGGACCCTGCTCCTCTGCATCAACACAGGAATAAAGGAGTATCTTGGGAACACTGTCAAAAGACAGGAGTTCCAAGTTTCCCGCCCAAACCAGGCTAAAAAACCTGCTGCCGTCCAGCATAAACCCAAGAAATCCTAAATGACCTAAATAAGGAAATATTTGCATATGAAATCAGCTTTCTGTAACCGAGTGACCAGGAATACTGCTGGCAGTAACGTGTCGGTTTAGCAGATGAGAGCACTCTGCTGAAATCCCCTCCATATCCCATGTCACTGAGCAGCCCTGAGCCCGTGCCCCAGAGGACACGCAGACATATGTGTGCTCCTGCCTTAGCTACACAGAGCCAAACGTGCAGAAGGGAAGAAAAAAGCATTATTGTTGCCGTGATGAAGACAAATCATCAAATAGAATGCGATTCCTTTGAAAAGTGTTATGGTTCTAAACCGCTGATTATATAAATGCCTCAATTTCACTCTTTTCCCTCCCCCCTTCTGCATAAAAACAGAGTATTTTCAAAAGCTAGATTATTCTGCCATTGTTCCCCAGGACAACCTTCCTTAGCACCACAGAAGTTATAACAAGAAACCTACTCAGCAATTATATTTCGACAGTGAAAACACACTAGCAGTGGCACTGCATACAGCATTTATGAATACAAATAGTGCTATTAGCATTTGGTGGGAGATCAGCTCCATCATTAATTGCATGCCTGTTAGGGAGAGTGATAAGCTTGGAAGGTTTATGTTACCGAAGGGAGAGGGAAGGGAACAGCCTAGAAAATATGTGCGAACACAAGACAGACATCGACGGAGCAGCTGAAGAAATGGGTGAAGGGATCCAGGAGATACACACCAGGGGACAATGAAGTCCCTGGCTCTCAGTTACCTGCGCAGCAAAGGAATCCGCGTGGGTCAGGAAGGAACCTACATGTCAAGGGACTGCAAACCCCCCCGGACAGCCCTTCTCCACCCTTCACTTGCCACGTCCTGCTCAGGTCGAGTTCTCTGTTGTTTTGAACCTCCCTACACCCATTGACTCCAACGTCTCCCTCGCTTGACTTCCCAGTGCTGCCGGAAAAGATCCCTAACTCAAAAGTCCTTCCAAGTCAGAGAACCATTACAAAGGAGTTTTACAGAGGCAAGATGAATACATACTTTTGCTTAAGCCTGAGTTTTCTGCTCTGCAATTAGCTCACTCTGCATTAATTTGGATGGGAAAACTCATCTCCATGCTTCAGCTTTCTACCCACACAAGATGGGTCAATTCTCCCCTATCTCCTGGGGCAGGGTCTGGGGAATTGGCACATAAAATGCTTCATGTACTCTTCAGCCTGTGCTGGAGACAGATTCCTGGTATGTAAAGATAACACAGTGTATTTTATTTACAATGGGCACCATCAATGGGATGACTCACTGCAGAGCCCTTCGCAATCAGCTCCAGTAGCTCCAGGGCAAAAGCCTGTTTCCTTCAGAGCGCAGAGGTGGGTTCAAGACCTGGGCTTGAACTTGCCTCTTGGCCTAGCAGCCATAGTGGAACAAACCTCATCCGTGTGCAGAGGGACTGCCTTCCCAGCCTCTACGTGCCTGCAGGTAACCCCACCGGCATCCGTGGGGCAAACCATCCCTCCGAGGGCTGTGCCTGGGTGTGATTTTGGGGTGTGGTGGGAAGGATGGGGTGGAGGAGAAGACTGGGAAACAGAAAAACCAATGGGAAAGGTAAAAAAAAATAAAAAATATGCCTGCTTCCCTATCGGATTCTCACCTGAAATAGTCACTGCAGGCAGCCAAGACAACTTTATGAACCTGAAACACTTCATTATTTATAGTGAGGATGACATCAAGCAGCTGAGCCTGAGCTCGGAGCGAGGCCAGTCCCTGCAGTAGAGTGGTGCTGTGGCCAGGAGCAGAGAACGTGCATTTCAGGGTGCTGTTCTTGTCAGCCATGCTAAAAACAGAACAAGAGAGACAGGCTGGTTTTAAATTAAAACAATATGTGGTATTACCTACAAAGCATGCTGGGGAAGATACTGTAACATGAAGCAGTTTGAACGCAAATTCCCAGCTCGACAGCCACACAGAACATCATGACATCAGTACCTCGCTTGTATTCCCTTCTCCCAACGCAAAAGAGATTTCCAAATTTTTAAATTATACTTTCGGACCACCGACAGCCCCGTGTTCTGAAGCACAGGGGCTTCAGAAACCATCCAAACACCAGCTAACGGGGCCAACATCTCCAACGAACCTTGGTGTCCCCACACTACAACTACGCCGGAGTCCACCCTGACCTTGACTTCAACCACAAGACTGAGTCACACTTGCTTATTCTTCTCACCACCTATCCCAAGTGCAGCTGTGAGATACTCCGGACCGGCCAAGGACAGCCCTGCTCGCCCCGTTTGATCCTTTCCTTATGCCCGACCCTCATGAGAAGAGCAAAAGCAAAAAATATTACATAGCGCTGGCCGCTCTAAATAACGTCAGCTCTTTGAACTGCGCTGTAAACAGTCCCCTCCCAGTTTAAATATTTCCTTGGTTTTCCCAGTGCCTCTCGCACGTGTTCCCCAGCGCGGGGAGCATCGGTCTCGGATTCACTTGGCCTCAGATGCACTTGTCAGTGAGACGGCCGCATTCGGAGGTGAACAGCAGTATCTCACCACAAGTGGAAAAGACTATTAGCCGCTCCGTGCTCCTCCCAAAATAACTACCATTGTGCTGCAGACTTCCTGAGCCAACGTGCCCTGCCCTCCAAACGGGAGCCACTCAGGCCAACGGAAGCGTGAAATCCTAAATTCATTTGCAAATTTAATCCAACCCTGAACCACTTTTCAGGATCAAGATGCGAGTCCTTCTGGGAAGAAAACACTCACCAGAACCAGTCCTCAAGTTGTGCCAGGGGAGATTCAGAATGGATATTTGGAAAAATTTAACATGGAAAGGGTTATTAAGCTTTGGAATGGGCTGCCTAGGGAAGTGGTTGAGGCACCATCCCTGGAGGGACTTAAAAACCAGGTTGACATAGTGCTTAGAGACATGGGTTAGTGATGGTTATCAGAGTTAGGTTGATGGTTGGACTAGATGATCTCAAAGGTCCCTTCTAACCCAGACAATTCCATGATTCTATGACCAGTATTGAGGACAGGGTTTATGTTTTCAGAGGTATCCTGCTACTTGCTCTATGCATTTTAAGAAATATTTTATGGAAGCGTGATACAAAAAATCCCAAGCAGATCATACCAAGTCTGGAAGGCTGCAATACCTGCTCCCAAGCACTTAGTACTGTGTTTAAAGGGTAGTATTATTATTATTTAGGTAGAATATAGCAACAAAAAAATAGTACAGAAACTAGGTCCCAGTGTGCTGGGGGCTGTATAATCCCATCCTTTGCTAACAACTGTCCCTAAGTGTTCACTACCTAAACAACAACAAAAGCCACACACAATGGACGAAACAAGTCGGCAAGGTCAGAGAAGAGTCAGGGAGATGGGATAACAAAAAAAGGGGATGTAAACAATCCTGGAACAATAAGGAACAATGGACAGGACTTGCTACTTGCCCAACTTATCGCATTGCAATTTCCTGCAAGCTTTTACAGCAGAGGCGAGTGAGGGGAAATCTGTGATGTTCATCAGAGCACGGCGAGGGCAGTCATCTCCTGCGAGGAGCTCTGGAGCTCTTTGGGATGCTGCAGGATGCAGATAGCAAATCTTTGCAGCCTGTTTTCAAAACTCCTCAGGTTTGGGAATGCACCTCCAAATTCATACGTGTTCCTACTGGAATGAGTGATACCCACCGGCGGGGCTTCCTGTCCCACAGATCTGCCATTCCTACCTTAGAGTCAAAGCGCACTAAAAAGTCTTAGTTCAGAGAGCGGAGTCCAGCTACAACATCCTTCCTATAATAAAAAGGATTAGCAAAAAGTCACTTGCTGACAAGACCTTTATCCATTACTCCGTGAGCCAAGAAATGTTTATCCACTCCAGCTCTTCCCATGGCGAAAGGGGAAGGAGATTGGAGGGAACGAGTCCATGAATATTCATCACGTCAAACTCATTTTACTCTCCTCTCTGAAACAATGGCTTGGAATCGCTGGAGGAAACATCGAGCACAGGCAAGGAAACGATCTTGCCTCTGAACACAGCTATCGTTCACCCAGAAAACCCATTTCACATTGGACAGGTAAAATACACACAGAGAGCTCCGGCAGCGCATCTGGGAGATGGCAACTCCCGAGTTTACCGTAACTTCATTAGACTTGATCTCCTGCTGGATTCTTCTCATGGGAATTTTCTTCAGTGGTTTTTTTTTTGTTTGTTTTGTTTTTTCTTCTTCTTTTTCTTCTTTTCATATTCCTTTTCCCAGCCTAGGATTGCTTTCACTATATCCACAACACTCCCGGTGCGGGTGCCTCTTCAAACAACAAGCTTTACCTGAACAAACATTCCTCCTCTTTTCCTTTTTCTCTATTAACTTTTACAGGCGCTGTTAAGAACCAGCCTGTAAGTTTAAAGTAGATGGAGAACTAAATCTGGGCAGGTAGATATTTCTGTGCTGGAAATAAACGTGTTTGCACGTGCAATTCATTTCAGGGGGTAATTGTGAACAGTTACCCCTGAAAAACTCCTGGTACTAGTTCCTTTGTCTATTTACAGGTATTGAATAAAAGGATCCAATGATTACACAATTCTCCAGAGGGGGAAAAAAAGACAAAACAAACCTAAACAGTAAAAGAAACACTGATAACGTCCAGTTTAGAAGAAACACATAAGCTGGAAGCAAAATAAAAGCCACACAAAGCACGAGAAATTAAATAAGAGACTTTAGAAGAAAAAAAAAAAAACAAAGTAGGGAGAAACCAGCACCAAACGCTGTTTGCAGGGCAGGGGGTAAAAGGGATTTGCGATAAAAGCAGGTTTGGCTCAGAGGTGGCTGCCGTAGCACGGGCAAGGGCCTTGCCTTCCGCCGCATCAGGAGGAGAAGAAGAGGAGAGGCAGCGGCTGGATGTCAGGAAGGCACAAAAGGAAGCCTTGAACATCTGAAAGTGCCTTTGTGAGGCCTTCCCTATCTCACAGGGGATCTGAATATGCCATGTATTTGTTGCTTAACAATTTGTTACAGAAGAAACAGCCTCGCGGACAAACTTGGGAAGAGTTGCATCCACTCCCCAGCAGTTCAGAACATGCCTTCCAGATAAAAGCCTTTCATCACACAATAGTGAGAAAGTGTTTATTCCGTTCCTTCCCCCTTCCCTTTCAGATGGAGGCAGGGCTGGAGAGCTTCTGGAATTTTCCTCCTTTTTTCCCCCCTGTTTTCAAAATGATGGCACTGAGGGACTCTTTCCCCTGCCGCAGAGCTTTGCAGAGGTCTCTGTGGCCAGAGCATCCTTTGACAGGGACCAAGAACCTTAGCCCAGAACGGGGTCAAGTGTGCCCGGCTACACCCACTCAAATTTATCCTTTGAAAAAAAATGTAAAACATTAAAAAAGAAAAAAATCCACATTCACATCAAGCAGCACTTCCACAGCGACCTGCAAGGGGATCTGACAATGTTTACACCATTGGGGCCTCTAAAATTAATATATTGGTATAAAGGTGACTTTAGCGGAACAGAAATCCCACTTTCCATATGGAAATAGCTGGAGCGGTGAAAGGCATCTTTATATTCATGTGACTGCGTCCGCAGCACGAATGGTGGGGGCAGCTGGAATTCAACAGACACGTTGATGCAGAAGAGGGATCTGTTTTGGGCAGCAGCCTCAAAGGCTCCGATAACATCACTGGTTCCCGATTTTCAAACCGGGACTGCCAGGGAACAAGTAATGGGATTGAGGATTTGTCTCCAAGCTGGTGCTCGGAAGCCAGATTGCTTTCAATCCTCTCCAGTCACCGCAGGACAGAGTTCACCATGGTCTATGTGACCATAGCGTGGGGGAAAATCGACCCAAAACTGTGCGAACACTTGTGAAAACATTAAAGCAAGGGTTAAGGGAGTGGTTCCAGGCAGAGAGTGGGCAGGGAAGGCAAACAAGCCCAGAAATTCTCCTCCTGCACCTATTGCAGGAGCTCAGCCACGTGCTCATCCTTGCCCCGAGCAGGCTGACCACATCCTTAGCCCACACCTTTCTGAGCAAGGACTGCTTGAGTTTTTTGACCAGAAACAGATGCGGCGAGGAGGCATCCGGACGCCCAAGAGGCCTCTAAAGCTGCCGGGCTGAGAGATATTTCAGGGCCATTCTTCAAGAATCAGTTCAGATAAGGCACAAAGAACATCCCGAAGAACAAGGGTCCCCTGTCTCTGCCTCCTCGATTCTCCACAACGTCACGTGTAATCCAAGATGCGTTTCAGGCTAATGAATCATTTTTACCAAATCTGTACTGATGATTAAAAACATCAAAGCTGGAATTAAAGGCTTACCAAGCATGAGTTCATATTTCAGCATGTTTGCAACTACTGCACAAGCACAAATGGAGAGAATTAAACCCGGCCAGATTATAACATTTCAGTGATTGAATTAAATAAGAAAAATCTTTTGCTACACAACTGCCTGTCATCTTCCTCCTCTTCTTTCCTAACATGGTCCTCCTTCCAAGGAGGGATAGTTCAGCGCTAGCAAGGCTCCCTCTGCATCCCAGTTCAGCATCCTTGCTAATATCCACCCACATTTTCCCACTCTCTAGGCAGGTGGTGCTCAGTAATTTTTCATACCGGAGAAACTCGAGGGGGGTTGGCAGGATTTCTAAGCAGGGCAAACTTCCAAGAGCCAGATTCTCCAGCAAACACAAGCTCTAAAGGTAGGAGCCCGCAGGGCATGGCTGGGGTACAGGAGAGGAGGGAGGAAAGGCAGCAGAGAGTGTGTGTTTGCATGCATCGAGTACGTGGTGCCACGGCTTTCCTGCAGATAAACAAAAGACCTGGGATTGCAAAATAGCCAGCGAGGCACCTTCTGAGCACTCAAGCCTGTGAGAAATTTATGGCGAGAGCAGCAGAACTAACATAAAGCTGAAGAGTAACTTTATTTAGAAGGTAGGGTATGAATATTAAGGACCTTTGAAAGGCAGCATTATAGATATTTTAATAATGCAAATCATTTAATGCCTTTAGTTTCATGCCTAAGTAAAAAACACATTCAGATTCTGATTTTTAAACTACAATTAAGACACTTAAAATCAAAACAAAAGTCAAACTCCCTCAGATAAGTCACTGGTAGCCATGGTTACCATAATATTTCAGATCCTGAGGCTTTATATCACATGCCCAAATGATGAAAATGAGTTTTCAGCACCTCACACACACAAATGCTACATTAGGGCAAAAAGGCTAAACCCTTTACTGCAGATTTGCTGTTTCTCAGACTCTTGTCGGGACTTTTGGACAACGTTCCTGTGGCCTTTGCACCCCCCCTCTATGAAAAGGCATCAAGGGGTTTCCTTGAAGTTTGGGTGCAAGATTAGATGCTGCCAGGCAATGAAACTTAAAAATACCTGCCCTGTTAACCTACTTATGCTCCCAGCAGCAAGACCGTCACCAGCCCCCCGTCAGAAACAACATCTACCACCGCTTCCCTGTCCAAATTAACACCAACAATAAGCACTTAATGATCAGCAACTAAAAATATTAACACATCGAACGAAGGGGAGGTTTTCCAGAGAAACATAATCATCCTCGGGAAAGATAAGCGAGCAAAACGATTTAATCGATTTCTTTGTTCCCTTTTCCACCTCCTTCCCTTAATTTCTCCTATTTCTCTCCTCTGCCTCCACTCATTTCCCTCTCCTGACACCCTCTCCTGCATCAAAGGTAATAAATACAAGTAGAAAGCCTGAAACTAATATCTCTATTTAGAAACAACTTGCAATTCGGAGTGCTCAAATAAAGAGATTATAAATTGCACCAAGTTTCAGAAGGAGTAATACTTTTTGAGGAAAAAAATGGTCTTCTGTAAAATGCCTGAAGTTGAATGGTGAAGTTTGAAAAGTCTCTCTTTGGTCTTTTACACTTCAAAATTTAAGGAAAGTTAACATTTGGCCAAGGGAGAACAAGTAACATTCACTATTTTAAAAGAGAACAAAGCCCAACAAACCAAGCTCTTTTTCATTTGTATTACAGGGACCCAAGAGGCTCGTGCCTCTCACAAAGAGGGAACTGAGGTCTCAAAAGACGGACTGGGCGCCACTGGGACGGGACTGGGCGCCTCTGGGCTCCCACGCTCTCCACTGCTGGACAACCCACGCCTGATTCAGCCTCGCATTTAGTGAAAACAGCAATTAAAGACATATTTTACAGAAGCCAGGAGGTACCTTAATGTTTAAATTTTTAAATGCTTTCTGAACCAGGTCTTACTGATCCCCTAATTTGCTTATCCGCATCCTACTTCTCCCGAGCTGGAACCCAAAGGTAAGGCAGCAAATGGAAGCAAGAGGCTTTTCAATCATTATTATTTTTTTTAATATTATTTTTTCTCCCCTGAGAAGTCCCAGACACATTTCCAAATCTCTGTTTTTCTTTCTTTTTTTTTTTTTCCTGAGCTGGACTCACACAGGGCCCAGCAGACACACACACACACACACACACAAATACATTCTGCTCCCAGGCTTCAATCGGTAGGTTGTTCGCAAGCCAAAGGAGGTGGGATTTTGGTTTCTGCTAAAAGCACTAATAAAACTGGATGTCTGTCAAAAAGCTGGCTGGCCTGGTAAAATGGAGCATTGGAGCACGGAACAAGAAAAAAAAAAAAAAAGCCGAGGGTGAAATATCTGAACACATTAAACTCTGTGCCACCTCATGGAGTTTCAACGTGAGGGACTGGGCAGTACGTGCTGTACCCGGGACAAATTGTAGGGGGGAAAAAAAAAAAAAAAAAGAAAAAGAACGAACAAGATTCTTAAAAATGTTTCTGTCACAGAGCCAGAGACATCTTTATGCTGGTGCAGGGACAAATGCAAAAAGCACTTTGGTCCTCTTCATTCAGCGACCAATGCAACTCTCAGGTGAGGGCTCTGGGAGCCCAAATTTGCCCACTGGTAGCACTGGGGTCATGAAGGGGCACAAAACATCAGGCTGAGAAGACCATTTATCAGGATCCGCTATTTCTTTTCCCTCTGCCCATATCCAGGGCTAGTGCAAGAGGATCTTGTTCCATACAGGGATTTTCCTGGGGCACCCTCAGTCCTGCCCCAAACCCCCTCCAGCAGCAGCGACACGTCACCCATCGCTACCACCACTTTGCTGTTCCACCATCCCAACCTGTGGTTTTCCAGTGACCGAGAACAAGAAGATATTGCTATCCCACTCCCCCAAATTCTACCGTGATTATATTCTTGTCAGCCCCAAACCTAATCCTGCTGAGCCAGGAACAAACTGAGCAAATATAAAAATCACTCTAAGCATATAAATTACTCCGGCAGCCACAGGCAGTATCACAGCAAGGAAGAAATCAGCTGCTCTCCCCTGCTCCCAAGCTCTGTCGGCCACACGAGGACCCCCAGAAGGATGGTGGATTTTACACCACGTAAAATTTTCCTGTGTATCCACGGTACACAGCTAAGTACAGCTCTTCATACACTCGATACTCCTGCTGACAGCGCTGCCTTAAACAGTTCCACATTTCTCCCCACCATATGCCCTCATGGTCAAACCCTGCCAACCCCTGGCTCTGGAAAAAAGGGAAAACTCCAGCAATGCTGGATCAAAAAAAAAAAAGATAAAAATAATAAATAAAGCATGCAAAAAGCAGAACCATCCTTTTACAACACACCAGCGCGGGGGTTTTAGCAGCCAGAAGCCACAGCGGGTATATTTTCTGCGCCTGCCATCCCCTGCACACCTCTCCCAGCAGCACCCGTGGCAGAGCCGCTGTGCAAAGGCCGAGAGGCACCTAGTGGTGTCGGGAAGCACAGCAGAGCCACCAAGGCCACCCCAAAAGTGACACCCAGCCCAGCCCCAAGCACTCCTTGGCTGCTGGCCTTCTAGATACCACCCCGCTCTTCCCTCCACCCCTACTCTTCCATCCAACCCACTCCAGCACCGCGTTTGTGCCTTCGGAAACGGAGCGAAGCTGATCCGTGGCATAGCTAGAGCCACCTTCATCCAAAGATCCGTTGGGATCTGTCTCAACTTCCCGGCTCGTCACAGCTCAGCAATGGCTGGGTGGTGTTCCCGCTGGGGACAGCCCGTTTCAGCTCTGCCAGCAGCTCCCAGCAGGGCAGAAAGCTCTCCCCACCAAACAAATCCCTCTGCCACCTTCTCCCACACAACCATACCGGGCTCTTTGCTCCACGCCTTGGAAAAAACTTAGAAAAACTTCCATTTCAGACTACGAGGTACTCGGAGCGGCATTTGTCTCGGCCTGTTTCTGCAGCATCTGATTGCATCCTCTGGGCAGTGTTGCAATAAAAATGACAGGAGTAGTTACACGCGGAGCAGGTTGTAGAGCGTGCAGTGACCCGCAGCACACCTCTCCTCTCCCTGTGCCTCCACCCTCCCCATTGCTGCCTCGGAGCAGCGAGGCATCTCTGGCAAAACAACATAAAACGATGAAAAGAGCAGACAACAGGAGAAAAACCCACCATCCCTTTAATGCAAACTGAAAAAAAAATCATGTTTTCCAGCAGATGCGAACAGCTGCCCTGGCACTTGGCATCCTAACAGCGATTCCAATGCAGTTCCAGGGTCAAATCCTCTTACGCTGCTCATAGCCCGCTTCCCTCGTTACCTAAATCCTCTGCATTACCTCCTGACAGGCTTCTGCCCATCCCAAACATCCCATTTTGTTTCCCAGCTCCACGGGCAGCTCAATTGGGCTTTGTGCCACCCTCATTGCATCACCTGAACAGAATCACCTGAGACCCCCAGAAGTGCAGCAACAGCTTTTCCTCAAAAAAATTGATTTTTGTGCAAGTTCAGCATTTATCTTCCATATAAATGAGAAACTGGGAAAGATGCCTTAGCTGTCGTACCGTGATGCAACGCTCTTCTTTACAAAGCAGTTAATGCTACGCAACACATGGAGGCAAGACAGGAACCTCTGAGCAATCACTGAAGTTTACTTTTGGTCTTAATAAAACCTCCAACTCAGAAGTCTCCCGACGTTAGAGAAGAAAGCAGCAGTTATTTTTACAGTGATTCAATTAGAGCGTAAACATTTACACCACGTCTACCAGATCTAACAACTAAATCTGTTTTAAAATTGCCATGTGGCAGAGTATAGAACATAGAAACCACACAAAACTCAACTTTGAGCAGTTTCAAAAGGGAAAAAAAAACCAACCAAGGTCTAATTGAAGATTGATGCTATCTAAGATTACAGGAGCACAAAAGCAAGGCAGACTCACAGCCCTCATCATTATGTTCCCCTGACGCGGTTTTACTCCATCCTCCCATAGATTTGCTCTCTCTCACACCACTTTCTTCAGAAGGAACATTAGGGAGCTCAGGTCAACTTTCTCTCCATGTGAATCCAGACTTAATTACTTTTAGATAAGGAAGACCCGCAGGTCTCCCTCGCCCATTCGTTCTGGTTTTGACAGGTGGGACTGCTTTCAGCAAGCACACCAGCATGTAACGATATTAAGGAGGTTTTGGGAAAGTTGTTTCTACAACCTGGCTGCCTTCCTGTCTTCAAGGGGTTACTCCCAATTTGAGAAACACACAGTTCTCCTCAAGAGCTTCTCTGGACAACCTGATTAATTCCAGCTTCAAGACCTGAATGGTAACAACCTCCCCAGCATCTGAAAAGATGTTTTTCCTAGATCTTTGTCACCCTAGCTCACCAACACTGCAGCAGAGTTCATGGGCCTCATTGTCTGAGGCACAGAGAGTTTCTTGTACCGAGGGTACCGATGGATTTCACCGTTTCCTCTGTACTTACTCGCTCACCAGTCTCAAAGCGTATCTTCAGGAGCGTGAATTATGTAGCCTGAAACTCTCCCTCCACACGATACCGAGAGCTGGGAGTAAAATATGAAACCTATTTGTAACTCATGAAATCCTATCCATAGAGGAAGAAAGAAAAGGGGGGGGGGGGGAGAAAAAGGCAAGTTTATTTCAAACTAGAAGATTTGGGCTGTTTGCTTTTCAATGCACAGCAATGGCCTTATCTCATGCCATCAGTGTGTTGAAAGCCTTTTGTCCATACCATCTGGCACAGCATGTTCCTTATCGAATGAAAGCACAGGATCCCCAGCAGACAAGTTAATTTTCTCGCTTTGGGGAAGCCAGCACACTTACGGGTACCCAGCATCAGCCACGCGGTAGCAATTCCAAAGATGGAAATTCTGTCCGTGCTGTTTGAGCAACAGCGCACCACTGAAATGGCATGTGTGTAACAGCAAGAGAGGACTTTGTCCTTTTGCCTTAGAGAGTAAATACTCAGTAAGTACAAGAAAGTCACAAGTGGAAGAACCTAACAAGGAATCCTTTTTGATAGGTAGTGCCCTTGAAATTCTCTTCTCGCTGTAGCATGTCCAACATCTCACACCAGGTTTCTCCCCTGTGTTCTCCCATAAATCCATCCTTTAAAACAGAAGGCTAACGACCAACAAGAAGCAGTATCCAAATTTCAACGAGCTTTACTTTAAAATTAACAAAGAAAATAAACACGCGGCGATAGGGAACACGACGGAGCTACAGCTCAGGGAACAAAACTGCTGCGGCTCCAGTCGGGGTGATTTATCATGGCCCTGAAACAAATTACTTTCATTTCTCACTGCTACACACCCAGCACCGAGGAACTCCCAAGCGGGGAGTGAGCAGCCCTACCAAAACCCATGTGAAAGAAGTGCTGCTGTTCCTGTTCTGAGAGGGAAGAAAAAAGGAGGTGCAGAAAGATAAAATGAAAAGCCCCAGGCAATGCAGCATATAGTTTACACAAGCGGTCATTAGAAAAAAAAATAATATATATAAGGTGAGAATTCAGACAGGCTTCTCCAGCGCTGAACAATGGCTGTAAGAGCTTCCCTCTCCACGGCGTGACACAGAGGGTGGTTATTTCAGGAGAGAGTTAAGTTGAGGATAAACGATGCTTTGAAGTGAAGTGACAGGTTGACAGCGTAACATCCCAGAGACAGACAACACAACTTTCTGAACACTGTCCAACACAGCAACTTTTGGATGAGGACAGACAGAAAAGCCCTGGGAACAGAAACTCCACAAGGAAAAGGTGCCAGCACCACCCACCCACTCCCCAGACCCCCCTCCCGAGACCCACCACCAGCTCCATGATGCCTTCAAAAGGCTGAGGGACTCCATAGGGACCAGGGAGGGGTCTGCAGCCTGAGGGGGACACAACCCAACAGAATGGGCCTGAAACACCAAAAACTCAGTGTCTCTGTAAAGCTATAAACCTGATGCCTCTATAAACCCACCCAAGCAGGGCCCAGGTGTGATCGATTATATGCTCTATTTTAGAGCCACCCTCAAACCTCTGCCTTCCTCCCCATAAACTCCACCTGGGAAAGCGTTATTATTAATTATTAGCATTCTCTTTCAGAGGACCCTCAGCTGCCAGGCCCTGCCCAGGAAACACCCTCACCCCACCCCACCCCTTCAGGACACCGGGCCGGGCTCTCCGCCTCAGCGGGACCCCCGGGGAGCGGCAACGCCAAAAATCGAAGGGAAAAATAAATGAA
>JAHREE010150503.1:0-13970 GCA_033628505.1 Tringa tobata
GGAAGTTCCACTCCAATCTGAGGAAGAACTTCTTTAGGGTGAGGGTGGCAGAGCCCTGGAAGAGGCTGCCCAGGGAGGGTGTGGAGTCCCCTTCTCTGGAGATCTTCAAGCCCCACCTGGATGCTCCTGAGTGCTGTGCTCTGGGCAACCCTGCTTTGGCAGGGGAGTGGGACTAGATGATCTCCAACTCTGACAATTCCGTCGTTCTATGATTCCATGATCCCAGAGCCCCCGCCGTGTAGGACAGGAGGTGTTTGGGAAGTGTGACTGGCTGGCTGCCGTGCAGCAGAGAACCTGGAAGAGCAGGCAGCACACGCAGAGTTCTGGCTGCCTGCCCACAAGGGAGGATCTGCTGCGCTGATCCTTGGGCGGGGGGTGGGCAGGAAGGAGGAGGTAGGAGGTGGAAGGATCAGGGTTGACTTTGGTCTACCTTGGCTTTGTTGTTGGGGAAACCACCAAACCCCATCCAACCGAAAACGTGCAACCACACTAAGCAGAGACGAGTGGTTGATCGTAAAGTGTTGCCCAGATGCAGGTTGTGGTTCAGGGCCTAGTTCCTGTGTGTTCCTGTATGGCTTTGGGTGCTTGAAGGTTCATACGCTGCAACGTGTGTGGAGCTGGCGTGACCTGCTGGGTCACTTCTCCGTTCCCAGAAATGATTCCCTGCACAGTACTCAGTTTGCTGGGTCTGGCTGAGACCAGGGGATGTTAAGGCTGCAGGAACACCTTCTGCTCTACTGTGCAGTTGCAGCTGGCTGATGCAAAATGTTTTGGGGGAAAGTTATGTGTATTGAATAAATGTGTGTTGAATAAATGCATGGTATGGACAGAGGGCTTTTGATTTATGAAATATTTTTACAGTTTTTTTTTTTTTTTTAACACACTTACAGTCTGCATTTATTGACGCAACTAATCATGGTCTTAGACGTGCAAGGATAAGCAGAGATGGGTATTTTAGAGAGCCTGTGGGTAAAGGAGGAAACAATAACAGAAGCTTTCCCAATCTTTGGTTGAAGAAATTAACATGATAGTGTTAATTTAATACCTGATCACCTCAGATGTTTGGTGGCTATGGTCTGCTGGTCTGACTGTCCTGACTGAAAATCCCTTTGCTCTCTTTGCTCTTAGCTCCTTTGACGATGCACATTAGATCACTAAGGACTCCAGAGGACTCAGCCTGAAACACACAGGTGTGCATCTGTGCTGTCTGTGCTGTAGGGGCACTGGCTTCTGAGGGGCTCAAGGCTCCTGAAACCTACTCACCAGACTGCCCGTGCAGCAAAGGCCAACCACATACTGAGCTGCATTAGCAAGACTATAGCCACCCAGCTGAAGGAGGTGATGGCTCCCCTTTCTTCAACAGTTGTGAGACCCGTGTCCGGTTTGGGATGCCCCAGTACAAGAGAGAAAGTGGCATACTGGAGTGAGCCCAGTGGAGCAGTAAGGGGCTGAAGCACGTGATGTACAGGAGGGGCTGTGGGACCTGGATTTGCTCAGACTTGAGAGGGCTATCTAAAATGAGCACAAGTCTTATGAGGAGAGGCTGAGGGAACTGGGGTTATTCAGCCTGGAGAAAAGGAGGCTGAGGGGAGACCTTATTGCTCTCTACAACTCCCTGAAAGGAGGGTGTAGAGAGGTGGGGGTCGGTCTCTTCTCCCAAGTCACAGGCGACAGGACTAGAGGAAATGGTCTCAAGTTACCCCAGGGGAGGTTCAGGCTGGATATTAGGAAAAATTTTTTCACCGAAAGGGTTATCAGACATTGGAATGGGCTGCCCAGGGAGGTGGTTGAGGCACCATCCCTGGAGGCGTTCAAAAGATGGGTTGGCATAGTGATGGGGGACATGGTTTAGTGATGGTGTTGCATTTTGTTTGTTGTGTGGGTGTTTATTTTTGTCAGTTAGGTTGATGGTTGGACAAGATGATCTTGAAGGTCCCTTCCAACCTAGAAGATTCTGTGATTCTATGAAGATCAGGTTAGAGGAGAGTGTGGAGAAGACAAGCGTTGGACTCTTCTCAAAGGCGTAGTTAAAGAACAACAGGCAATGGACAGAAGTTGCAACATGGGAAATTCCCACTTCACAAAAGGGAAAAAAATGTTTTACCATGAAGATAAGAAGGAACAGATGCCTGAAAAAGGCTGCGGAGTGTTGTCACGGTTTAACCCCAGCCAGCAACTAGGACCATGCAGCTCACTCCCTCCCCCCAGTAGGATGGGGAGAAAAGGGCTTTGGAGGCTCACCTCTTTATACAGAGTAGCTCTGTAACCGACCCAGAGGCTTGGATCTGTGTATCATCATACTCTACTCCTGCCTGCATTGCTTCTTCTGTGAGCTTGGGCAAAAAGCTTATGACATTTGTCTGGTGCTTCTGAGCCACTCCCGTGCTTGGTCTGAGTGCCCTGAAGGGCCAGTGCTAAGGGCTGGTGTGTTTACAGATGTGCAATATACCTGAAACGACTCTGAAAAGACTTGTGCATACACAGCTCTGCAAGCCTTGGGATAGTGCTGGTGGTATCAGATGAAGGAACATGTCCACCATTCTTAAATTAAAACTCGGATGTTTTATTGAACTCAGAAAATCCTAGAAATCCTGGGAAAAAACCCCAGAAATGTCATTCAAGTAATGCAGAAGAAAATGGGAAACAGTAGGTGATGTATAATAAACCTGTTCTCATCTTGCTTTGACTTCCAGAAATGTTTTCTGTTACCATGTGAAAGTGTTGGGAAGGAGGGCTTTCCTCCAGCAGCCTGACAAATGTTCAAAAGTGTCTCCTTCCCTGTGACAGGAGGAGGCATTTTGAAAGAGGAGGACAAGGAAAGCAGTGGATGAATGGGGAATAAGTAAGGATCTCATTTGGTAGACAAAAAAAATAATAGTATCTCCGAGAAGCAGGCAGAGCTGTGAGGGCAGAAACCACAAGTGGAAGAATACGGCCAGACACTGCGAGTGGAAGAGAGAGAGAACCAAAAAAAACCAACCCCAGACCCTACATCAAGGCCTTCTTAGAAGGTCTCAGAGAAGCCACAAGAGATGAAGCATGAAGCGTGAAGATTCAGAAATGCAGGTACCGCGGTCTTTAAGGGTCGGCCAAGAATTTGACCTCACCTTGGAGAAACGGCAGCAAAACCTGGCCTTGTGGTTAGAGTCTAAGCGGATCTGATAAGTGAAGAGCGCAAGCGAAGCTCGCAGTCACTTGGTGGCAACTTTGGGGGAACTTTGCAATTTTGGGGGAAGGGTGAACCAAGTGAAGTGAAAATGCAGAAGACTCTGAGTTGCTGCAAGTTCTCTTCTTGGCTTATCGAACAGCTGTTTGCAGAGCCTGCAGGCTGACCTCTGCAGTTCTTCCCCTGGGCAAAAAGAGGGAAGAAGAAACTAGGCTGGTGCCTCAAGTTGGGGCAACTTCTCCCGTGCAGCACAGGGTCTCGAGGAACCGAAGGGTGAAATAGGAGGGGTACCCTTCTGTCTTCCACAGTTTGTGCTGGTGGCACCACGAAGTTAGTCTGAAGTGAGGCAGAAGAGCAAGTACTTGGAGAAGTACTTCTGGCCATCCACTGTTTTCATTTTGCCTAGTTGTAGCAAAGGATTTGTGCCAGGTTCTGAAAACCTTTTTCTGAGCTGGCCCATCAAAGGGCAGACCGCTGTTTGTTAGAGTGTTTTAAAACTAGCACTACTTGCATGTTTTCTTGAATTATGAAAAAACATATGTAGAGCGCCTTTCGTGTTCTTTTTTTTTGCCTGGGTTTGCATTTTGATTGGAGAAATTAAAAGAAGAAGTATCAGCAGGTAGTAGGCGTAGATTTTGATGTGTATGACTACTATGTTCTGGAAAAAAACAGAGAAATATGCATAGTCTCAAAATGTATTAATATAAAGCCAGGAAATACTAAGAATTTCGGAAATGCTCCTGAAAGTTTTGATCCCTTTTACTGCACATTGATGAGTCAGTGATCATATCACTGGAAACTTTTTAACAAGATTTTTCCTCTTCTGTGTTCAAAAATTATTAAGTTATTGTTGTTGTTCTACAAGGACCCTATTATTTCCAGATTTTGTCATTCTGCCTACGTAATCTTCTTTCACAGCAGTATGAGCTCAGACTGATTTCTTGACTAGACAGTTAGCAGGAAGCACCTATTGTTTTGAAATAAGTTCAGGCAAACGGAACCAAATGCATTTTGTACTACAAGAAAGGGACTTCGAGAACAGAGTTCTGGGATTTCCAAATCCCAGAGTTCGGGGATTTGTAGAGATGCTTGCAGGAGAAGCTAAGAGAGCAGGGCTCCACCATATTTGTCTTCTTGCCAAGCTCCCTCCCTTTCTGTCACTCTCTGAAGCTAAGGCTCCTCCTTCCCATCAGGGAAGTTAGAGACGCTGAAAACAGCAGCTGCTGGGGTTTGCCTCTCTCCTCTTCCCAGGTGGTGAGTAAATGCTTCCCTCCTCCCTTCCATGCCGCTGTCCTTCGTGCGGTGATGCCCCACTCCTGAGGCCATGCTCCACTCCCAGCAGCCAAGAGCCATGGTGGGAGATGTAGGGAAAACAAGGATGGCTGTTGGCTGAGCTCCTGGCCTCTCTGCTGGTGCCAGCAGCTCTGGTTAGTTTTGGTTTCAGGTCCTCCTGCCAGCTCAGCAGAGGGGAATTCCTTTCTGAGGTGGAGGAGGAGAAGGGCAGGAAGAGGAGGAGAAGGGCAGGAAGAGGAGGAGAAGGGCAGGAAGAGGAGGAGAAGGGCAGGAAGAGGAGGAGAAGGGCAGGAAGAGGAGGAGGGCCTCGCGCAATCGGCTGGCGAAGGCTAAAATGAAGAGGCTGGAGAAGCTGGGAGAACAATAAGCCCCCCTCATGCAGTTTTCAGCAAGCTAATATGTGGCTGGTTCAGGTGCTGGGTGAGATGAGAATATTTGGCACTAGAAAGACATAGTTTGGCACCCCTTATTTCTTTTTGCTATCATAAGGCAAAGTTGCTTCAAATTTTGCATGCCAGATCTTTGTAAAAAGTAATATTTTCAAAGACTAATGAGGCCTTGGATGATACTCGTGGGCTCGTGGGACCCCACCTGGAGCGCTGTGTCCAGCTCTGGAGTCCTCAACACAAGAAGGACATGGACCTGTTGGAATGGGTCGAGCAAGGGCCACGAAGATGCTGAGAGGGCTGGAGCACTTCTGCTGTGAGGACAGGCTGAGAGAGCTGGGGTTGTTCAGCCTGGAGAAGAGAAGGCTCTGGGGAGACCTTAGAGCAGCCTTCCGTTATGCAAAGGGGGCCTACAGGAGAGCTGGGGAGGCACTCTTATCAGGAAGGGTAGTGACAGGAGGAGGGGTAATGTTTTTAAACTGAAAGAGGGGAGATTTAGAAAGAAAGAAAGAACTTCTTTGCTGTGAGGGTGGTGAGGCACTGGAAGAGGTTGCCCAGAGAAGCTGTGGCTGCCCCATCCCTGGAGGGGTTCAAGGCCAGGCTGGATGGGGCTTTGAGCAACCTGGTCTGGTGGGAGGTGTCCCTGCCCATGGCAGGGGGGTTGGAACCTGATGATCTTTAAGATCCCTTCCAACTCTAACCCTTCTATGGTTCTATACAGGGAGCAATATAGAACGGCAGTACCTGAGCCTCATTGTCCATGGGGAACAGGCATCTTGCACCCTGGTTTTTGGAAAAGTCATCTTATCCTCCCCACAACCTCTCCAGTGTGGGTGGATGGATGGATGGCTTCAGAGAGATTTTCGCACCAAGAACAAAAACCTCCACAGTGATTCCACCTAGCTCTTATACAGGCCTCCAAGGCAATCTGTTTGCTTCCTTCTTGTCTTGCATAGCTAGGCTGAAGTGAGGAACAGATCATCTGAGGAGGTTCAGGACACTATCTCCTGGTCTGTGGAGAGCTGTCTTGAAGGGGGCCGCTGCCTGTATGGTACTAGCTCTGCTTCTTGTTTCTCCATGTTGATATCAAAAGTAGGGAACAATATTCTGTGCATTCCTAGTATTAAATCCCGAGTAGGTAATATTGATATTTATCACTAAGGAGCTTTGCTGTTGCAAATACTTGAATGGAATGTATAATTACTTATAATTAGTATTGCAGTTTAAAAAGTTCTAGCTAGGTGAAAAGGATTTCCTCCCAGAAACCAGAAACAATTCCACTGGGTTAAATTAAAAATACGAATCAGTGCTCACCAACGGGACTGAACTTTCCAGCATGGAGTTCAGTTGAAGCCAGGGACTAAGCCAGATGCTTGATACCACAACTCCCGAACTCCAAGTCTGTCAGCGTTGTCTATGGGCCTGTGAATCCAAAACCACAAGTGTATGGTGTAGCCTGAGAAGCATGGAAAGGCAAAATCGTATGCCTTTGGTAGGCAGAACGATTTGCAAAATTACGCATTTTATTTCTATCATCTTCTTTTTTTTTTTAAATGGAGCATGATTTCATAATTTGTGTTTTTGTGGTTTGCTTTTGCAGCAAAGAATGATGGATTTCGAAGAGGAAATTAAACCTATTTCAGATACTTGTGTCTGTGAGACCAGTTCTGGATTACCTGCGAGAGCAGGAATGACGGATCTTCAAGGACCACTGATGCTTCCCGAGCTGCCTGCACTGGCGGACCATGAGACTCACCACATCTTTGTCAGTTACAGTAACATCAATTCAGCCTGGGCGAGGAACCTTATCCAGAGCCTTGAAGCCATGATTCCTAGTCTGAAGGCCTGTTATCATGAGAGGGACTTTATACCAGGTAAAACAATCATTGAAAACATGGTTGAGGCCATTCAAAGAAGCCAGAAAATTGTCTTAGTCCTCAGCCCAGACTTTGTCCAGAGCAGGTGGTGCCTTCTGGAAGCCAATCTGTCTGTCTTCCAAGACTGTTTAGAAAGCAAGCCAGTGATCCCCATCATGTTGGTGTCCTGTTTTGTGCCACTGCACCTCACCCATTTGACTTACATTGACGCCAGTGACATCCACTTTTTGGATAAAGTTATCAAGGTCATTTGCACTCCCAACCATGAGATGAAGAATGCCACCATGGTTCCTTATAGCCCTCCATCCCTTTACAGTGGGAAACCCCTACTGGCCCTACCGGCAGTGGATGATCAGGTCGTTCCAAGATGGAAAGGAGGTACATTCAGTGAGGCACTGCCTGACCAGCTGAAGATAGTCTGTGAAAATACTGAGGTCTACAGAAAGGCCATCCGGATGATTAATGAGGTTTCATCTAGGGTATCACCTTGTCCATCAGTCAGTATTATCTTGGGGATATCAGCTTGCCTGTTAGGAAGCATGCAATTGTTAATAGTCATCTTCTTCTTTATTTCATTAATCACAGAGTTTGGTAACCCCTATGGAACTTTCCATGGCTGTATTATGGTCTTTGCAACTTTGTCTACTTTTTCTGCTTTTGTTAATTTGGCCTACAACTATAAAGTCAAATCAGCTGATCAGAAACTTCTGGAGATGTCCCAAGTTGCTGGTGAGGCCAACTCATTGTTGATAAAGGATTCCCTGTTGGTTGGCTGTGATTCCCGAGTGAAGCTCCAGTTAGTTTACATCTCCCTTGCAGGGTGCAGAAGGCACTTCTCAGAGACTTTTGGAGAGGGAGAACACTCTGCTGAAGAGATGTTCCAGAGAGCCTTGCACTATTTCTCCTCTGATTATGCCTGTTGTGTAGCCAAGAGGCACTTCCAGTTCTCCTACTCAGGGCCCACACCAGGCCACTGGGATAAAGGGCCCTGTTTTTGCCAGTTTGTTTCCCACTGCATGGAGGAAGGATCCTGGCACTGGAATGGTCATTATCATCCAGATAAAAGACAACTGGGAAGAGATTAGATGCTGGAGAGTTTATACTCTGAGCAGTTGGCAGGATAGATATGTAGTGGACACTTCTTAGTCTCAGCAGTCCTTTTTCTCTTGACAAAGAGAGCATTGGGTAGCAGGCATACAAAGAGATTTTCTTCTATTTTCACTTGACCTTCGAAGAATTTCAGGACTAAAATATCTGTAGCCCAAAAGTTTATGGTGTAAGTCTCAAAGGGAAAAAAGTCCTTTCTTCATCTACTGAGGTAGCTACACCCATGCACAGCCCTGAGGAGCCACCCACAAGACAGAAGTTAGGGGAAAAAAGTATAAAATGCAAAGTGGTTGGAATTGCAGATGTTCAGGCGCACAGCAGAGGGCTCACTAAAGGCCAATATAGGGGAAAATGTCCACTAGAGGACTATATTTACCCTGCAGTTATAGGCTTATTTGCAGGGGACTTAAAAAGAAAAGTCTAGGTGATTTACTATCTGTTGAGCACAGCATGTTCTTTACTACATCCCCTTTAATTAATCTTCATTGTAGGTTGTTCGAAACAGTTGGGACGAGTGCTCACCTCTGAGTCTGGCTTTGTCAGTGTCCATAAGGAATTGTCTTGCTGTGTGTGAGTGTGGGGTAGAGTGCTAGTGAAAAGGGCAGCAGCGGACAGAATCACCGGTGACCAGTGTGGATTCTGGAAATTCATCCCTTTGGGACACCCGTGTCTGTAGCTGGATGCCATCCATGATGCACCCCATAATCTGAGAGCAGATGGGGAACAACAGCGAGTCTGCCAGGAGGATGAATCCCTGGCTTGTCCTTTCACTTTTAGTCCTTACAGAACATTTTACAGGGCTGATTTCTGGCTACGTCAAGGTGTTCCTTCTCTCTTCTGCACCTCAGTGACCTTCTAAACTTCAGTGGGTCATTGGTTATTTTCAGATGGTAGTTGTTGTGTATATGCAGTCACAAGAAAAGGGAAAGGGTGTTAATGCAAGGGGCCTGACTTACTGTGTGAGGGAAAGGAACGTGGGGCAGTTGCACTGACACACTCCTGCTGTTGGGAACCACAGGTTGCGTGACTGCCCAGACCAAAATTGCTGGATCCCAGGCGTTCAATCATGTTATTCCCTCTCCTGCTACTGGCCCACCCAGCCCAGAAATAATACTGAGACATCTGTCTAGATACCTCTTAACTGGAGACCTAAGTAAGGTATCAGGAAAATGAGGCACTTTTGTGGGTCAGCTACCAGTACCTTGTACTTACGCTGCACTGTTTACTTCTCAGCTCTGTTTGTACTTTTTTGGCTTGTTCATTTTATAGGCAAACCTTTTTATTAATGGCTGTTTAGTCAATTTTTTAGCTATTCTGTCTTTGATGACTTCAGTTTCATAGACAAGAAATGTATATGAAAATTCTTTGTATTAAATCATACCAAGATGTGGAAGATTTCCTGTTTTCCAATTTATTGTGAAACTGCATCCGCTGCCGGGCTCAAGCCTTCCTGAGGTTTTGAGAATACGCAGAATATTTTAGTACAGGTACTTTTACAAAGGCTGTGTTTTATAGCCAGAAAAATCAAATATAACTTTGATTGGCTCAGTGGCCTACCTTCATTCCAGAATGACATGTTTACCTCATGAAGGTAGGCTCAGTGGCCCACCTTCATTCCAGAATGTTTAGTTTACAACAAAAGAAAAGCCAAATTCTAATTAACTACAGTGAACTTAAGGAGAGATTATCTAAGATATAAACCAGGGCAACATTTGGTCCACCGTATCCATCTATGAGTTTTTAAAATAAAGACTTATAACAAAAAACCTGGATAAAAGTCAAAGTGATAGCCTTATTCATTGTTTTCTTCTGCTTGCCTCTCTCATATATATTGCTGCTTAGGGAATCATTCGTCTCTCAACTCTTAAGTGCACTTCAGCTGAGAGAGTTATTCGTATATAAAAAAGGACGATACTTTCCATTCAACTTGCAAATCCAACTTGGATCCAGGAAAGCAAATCTTGGCTCTTAAGAATTTCTGTCCTAAGCTACAGGTGCATCATTCACATGGTGAACTGATAAATTTGACTAAAGGGAGACAAACACGTTGCTGTTTATAGAAACCGGTAACAGCATCGGCTTTGTATCCTACAGGTCTGCTGGCTTTGCCTGTCCAAAAGAGTGAGGAAATCCCTGTGTTAACACTCTCCAGTTTTGTGTTTTCATGCCATGATATCGTAGCAAAGCATGATTTGTTCCTTGTTTTTCCACTGCATAAAATATTTGCAGGTTGCTTTGTGGGTAAAGGGACACAGTTTCTTTTTTCTAATGAAACCAATAATCAGAAAGATAAACTTTGGTCAAAACTGATCAAAACCCAACATCTTGCTGTCTGAAAGGGTTGGATCAGGTAGAGAAGAGAAGATTTAGGGGGATCTCGTCAATGTATATAATACCTGATAAGGAAAATGGAGCCAGACTCTTCTCAGTGATATGCAGTGAAAGGACAAGAGGCAGGGGGCACAAATTTAAATACAGAAAATTCCACTTAAACAGAAGAAAATAACCTCTTACAGTGAAGTTGATCAAACATTAAAACAGGCTGCCTAGGGAGGTTGTGGAGTCTCCATCCATGGAGCTAGTCAAAACCCACCTGGACACTGCCCTGAGCAACCTGCTGTAGCTGACACTGCTTTGAGCAGTGGTTGGACTAGACGATTTCCAGAGGTGCCTTCCAATCTCAGCTACTCTGGGCTTCTGTAATTCTGCGATTTTGATCTAGTTGATCATCCTCAAAGCAGAAAGAAATGGGTGATTCACAGTTGAATTGCTGTATTACTACTGAAGAAAAGCTATTTATTACGTGATGAAGAGTCCTACAGTTTCCAGTAAGACCCACTTAGAATTTTACTGATGATGTTACATTTAGCTTTGTGTTCCTGTTTGTATATGGCCCAGAAGTAGTATTGTTCATGTGCAAGTGCTATGACAGCAGGGGTGAAGGAACGTTCAGAAAGACCTTGCCATGAACAATGACAGTCATTTTATAGGTATATATTTCACAACATCTGAAGAAAGGAAGGAGGATCCAAGAGCTCACCACTTGCGCCCATCTGCTGGAACTTGAGATGAGGATAAATGGATTTGTCAGAAAGAGCAGCTTGACCATATGTCCATTAACCCTGCCTGCTTTGTCTGCTTTGTCACCACATCTCCAGCAGTCTGAGTGGCCAGGGAGTGGTTTTCCATCACAGTCACTGATCCATGTCTGTTATTCATCCCACCATTGGCTTAGGTACTGTCTACTGGCTTGGGTTTGATCTGAAAGTGAATACAAGCAGGCATAGAGAGTACACAGGGAGAAGCCAGGCACTCTCATATTTTCCATGTAATTCCTGGTCTTCCTTCCCTTAGTGTGGCCACAGAAGCACACCTTATCTCCTAGTCTGCTCATTAAAGAGAGGAACCACCTCCTTCTGCAGTTTCGTCAACTGAACTTATTGAACAAATAATATGTACATCAAATAAATAAAATACCCACCATATTTTAATGAGAAGGTGATGGATTTTCATTGTTTCAGTATCTTGCTTTTGCTTTTGCAAGGTGTTCTTCCTAGTTTGCAATAAAAAACCAAAGCCAAACAGACTTATTTAGTGTCTCCAATCACAACGTGTCTGTAATTTTACATATTTACACCGTAAGTTTGTCTTCAGGCAAGAAACAGAAGTCCAATATGACACTTAAATTCTAGCCCAGCTCTCCGTCTCACTTGTGCTTATGTTTGTGAGTTTTGTGTCTTTTTTTTGGATGCATGTGTCTGCTGGAAACCCCTCTAGTCCCTGTGCTTAACATCTGTGTTTGAGAGCAGGAGTGTCTCCTCCAGCCTCATGGGTGTTTGGCTGCCAGGGCTCAGGGCCAGCTTGGAGAGAGCACAGCTGGTGATCTTGAAGAAGTCTGTTCTGAAAGAAGGTAGAGGCTGCAGCAAGGGTTGAACCGCCCCTCCAGCCCTTCCCCAGGAGCTGTTTTAGGATGAGGGTCTCCCAATAAGTCCCATCCAAGCTACAGCTGGGTCACAGCCATGCCAGCGCCTGGCCATGTACCCTGTTGATCCAGACCTTGACCTTGGACTGACGTCTTAGGTCCATCTCTGTGGACCTGCCACATTGCCAGGGACCTGCCTGGCAGTCACTGGGCTGTGTCTGACCCTGGTGACTGTCTCCAGACCTTATCCTGGCCGTGAATTCCTGGCTTGACAAATGACTTGGCCTCGCATGCACCTGGCAGCTCTGGCTTTCTCTGGTGGTCAGGACTCTGGACTGAACCTGGCGGCCACCACCAGTCCTACCTCGCTTGCCTCACCTGGGTTGTGTGGATGGAGCCCTTTCTTGCTGATGAGGTCACTGCCTGGTTGATCTAGTAGTTGATCCAGCAGAAAAGGAAACTTTGGCTTTTTCTTCTTTTCAGAAAGGCTCTTCTTCAAAATGGAATGTGGGCAGATCTTAAACAGCAAACAGTTTTAACCAAGGAAGCTTTTCAGAGGGGTTAGTGTGTATTTGTGCCTATGTGTACGCATATATACACACACACATTTTCTCTTTAGCATGCAGACAGCCACTTAGCTCTGTTTATTGATAATTGCATGGAAATTATTTTCATGTCAGCAGCATCACAGCTAAAAGTGGAGGAGACAACTCTTAAGAACCAGAAAAGTGAGGCTGGAGGATAACGTTGTGAAAAAAGAAAGCACAGAGCAAATAAGTCACTTCAAATCAAACTTCCTCCCTGGTTAAGGACTTCCTTGTAAGCAGTGCTTGCACCTTAGTCCTGTGACTTTCTGTGGCTTTCTAGGTTTGATGGACTTCATGTAATTCCACAGTGGCCTCGGGGCAGCTTTCCCCTTATTTTGTCACCTCTTATATGTAGCTGCTTGGATCTGCTTCTTGCTGAAGCCTCCAAACTCCCCCTTGGTCCAATGGCTCCCAGGGAAAAGGTATTTCCCTGGCTCTCACCTTCAGTAGAGCCCACCTGATCAAAGGGCAGCAACTCTAATGAGAAAATGGAAGGGCAGCCCTCCTCCAGGCTGCTCCATAACACAATATAGAGCCCTCTCCCACCCTCTCCCACCCTCTCTGGTAAACTGAGTAGAAACAAATAGCCCCTCCAGCACAGCCTTCTTCTGGAATAACAGTTTAGATTTGGGTTTCGGCCACTGAGGTTGTTTTGTTACAGCTACTATTAAACTGTTAAAGGAGAAGCCTCTGCCCAAGCACTCACGCACCATTCATGGTGTTGCACACACACACACACACTCGGGCACGCTTCCTCCTTTTTCAGCCTCAACCTGAGGTTTCCCGCAGCAGAGTCTCAGACATGGGATTTTATAAAGTAATTAATTTAATAAAAAGGTGCAACAGAAAGAACAGCCCGGGCTGGGTGCCTCCAAAGAGAGGGACTCCAAGCAAAGAAATCCCTGGGCGATGATACCTTTGTGATCTATACACCTGCCCCTTATGCGCCCTTCACACACTGTCCATTTCTCTTAGTCCAATGGTGATTTTGGGCCTGGGGCCTTCTAACATCTAATTGGATACTTTTTCTGTGTCCAGGGAGGCAGTCAGACTCTTATCTCGTTAACCTGCAGTTTCAGCTGAGAGTTGGTGCCTCTTTCTCTTCCGATTCACGTTCCTTGGGCACCTGCACTCGCTGGCGGAACATGGAGAACTGAAGAGGCCCAGACTTGGGAAAAACACTACCAAAACATCATGGGTGACACCAAAACACTGCCCAAACTAAAAGTCTAAACACAGCACTCTACCAACTGCCAGGAAAACGACTCAGAAAAATAACTCTATCGTGGCCTAAAGGCTTCAGCAAGTTTAGCCATTCCTGCTAAGTAAAGCTAAGCAAACAGCATCAATCATGCCATATTATAACCCTAAGTAATTTATTCTATGTAAAACTTAATTGTTTACGCTAAGCAACTCATAACCCTCAACAGTTCCCCCTTTGTTTTTTTTAAGTTCATTCTATTCATTCTCCCCATAAGATAGTTTTCAGACACAAGTACAACACAGCTAGACTTAATAAGCTCAGCAAGGTGTCTAGAGGAAGCCCGAGAGTCCCTTTGACTGGATATTTAGACAGCAAAATATCTAAAGGAGCTTTAGATAGCTAAAGATAAAGGAGACAAATCCCGTCTG
>JAHREE010150504.1:0-23541 GCA_033628505.1 Tringa tobata
TGCAGCCCTTGCTGGGGCAGGTGGTGCTGCTCTGCACCCACATACCCGTCCCCACGTGTGGTGGCTCCACGTGTGCCCGCAGTCGAGGAGCGAAAGGGATGGTTGAGAGGGTGCGAGGGGCAGGGAGGCGAGGAGAGCAAAATGCTCTCTGCAGCCCCTTTGCCCCAGGGATTGAGGGGTTTTGCAGAGCTCACGTAGAGGATTTGGGTGTTTTTTTTTTCTTTTGTTGATTTGTTTTAGGCCTGGGCTGTTTTCAAGGGCAAGTTCAAAGAAGGTGACAAAGCGGAGCCGGCCACATGGAAGACGCGGCTGCGCTGTGCTTTGAACAAAAGCCCTGACTTTGAGGAGGTAACAGACAGGTCCCAGCTGGACATCTCCGAGCCCTACAAGGTCTACAGGATCGTGCCGGAGGAGGAACAGAAATGTGAGTGCCCTGATAAAGGGACTGACCCCCAGCACAGGTCGCTCCTGTGTGTAACCACAGGCTCGTGCCACTGACCTACATCTGAGCGGAGCTTGCTGGCCAGATGCTGTGCTTGTGACGTGATGCTTTGCTTCTCCTGCTTTGCAGAAGATGTCCCCCGTGTCACTGCGGTGACAGAGAGGGGAGGAGGAAGAACAGACTTATTTTTCTCTCCCTCCAAACAGCTGCCTAGGAAATAGGGGATAACTGCAGCATCGTGTAAGCTTCCATCCCATAAGGATGTTGTGGGAGCAAATCCAAAGTCCTTCTCCTCTTGTGGGGGGGTGGTACTTGAGCCCCAACTCTTTGTCCTACCAACACCTGCCCTTAGGTGGATGGCAAAGAGCTGCAATAAATCCCTTCTCTCTTGCCAGCAGTGATTAGAGTAGCAGGACTTTCACAGAGAGCAGTTGCTGCTGCGATGTCCGGTGTGATGCAATCGCACTAAGTATATCTCCACTTGTGGTTAGGTGTGTGTGTGAGCTTTTTCCTTTTCTCTTTTTTTTTTTTTAAAAGTAAAAAGACTTGCAAAAAAAAAATAAATAACCTTGCTGTCAGGAAATAGGTCTTTAGCATCTCGGTCTCCTCCAGCCGTGTTCACGCTGCTGCTATGCAAATGACACTGCAGGTTCCCACCGGCAGCACGGCCGTGCTCGGGGTGGCTGGTGGAAAAAGGAGAAGCAGCAGCCCTGGTCTCTGGGGTGCTCAGAAGAAAAAAAAAAACCCAACCCAACCTCTTGCTCTCTGTCCTCCCAGCCAGATTTTTTGACTTGCCTTGTTGCTGGTCACTGTACATGGGGATAATGGGTTGCAAACTGGATTTTGGTCCCCAAAAGCAGCTCTGGGTGGAGCTGGAGGGGGGGCTGCGAGCCTCCCCCAAGGTGCTGTTACGTGGCTGTGGTTCTCAGTTTCATAACTTTCATGGGGTGAAGGGTTTCTCGAACCCAGTTGGTGAGATGAACCATGGCAGTGGGGTGGGTGTTCTCACTGCATCCTGGCCTCTACTTCCAGGCAAAGCGGGCATTGCCAACGGGAACAGCCTGAATGATGTCACGGAGATGGACTGCAGTTCCTCTGCAATCGATGACCTCATTAAAGAGGTAAGCCCTCACTGTGGCTGCAGGTCACCTCGGCTGGAGGTGGACAGATGGCAGGTAGTTGCCCAATAAAGTGTTGCCTTCCTAAAATTCGGCCTGTGGGGCTTTGGGAATTGGCCTGGTGAGAAACGCTGTGTCTTTTGTGCTGGGATGTGGTTGCTGATGAGTGGCTCCTGCTTCTGATTTGCATCTGGCAAGACCTTTGCCAAGGGACAGAGCCTGTTCTTGGGCTCTGTTCCACTTCTTGGCTGGGTCACCTTGGGCTGCTTCTGCTCAGTAGCTCTCGAGGGTGTTATCTGAGTGTATGGCCTGGGGAATGCCAGACTTGCTCTTTGTGACCGAAAGAAGTTAATTGGCATCCTGTTGGCATGGCCGTTTGGACCCTCCCCGAGCACTGTGAGTGTCTCTGTGCAGGGCAGCAGCTGCCCAAGGCATCAAACCCGCTCTGATCTCAGTGTCTGGTCTCTGACAGCCCCCCTGTGTAGATGAATACCTGGGGATCATCAAGAGAAGCCCCTCACCCCCCCAGGAGACCTGCAGAAACACCTTGATACCTGACTGGTGGGTGCAGCAGCCCAGCCCTGGTAAGTAGCTGAGAGCCTGTGGAGTGTTTAACAGGACCCAGCTTCTTGTCCAGGGCAGAAAGACTTTAGTTTACAGTGATGGACAACAGTTGTATTATCTTCCTTATCAAGAATGCTTTAAGTACTAATTATGAAGGCTGGTTGCAGCAGGCACCCAAAAGTGTGTATTGCACAAAGTTAAATCCACCTGGGAGTGTTTTCTGGCATCTCCTGAGTGGGACCTGGGAAGCCTGATGTGCCTGGGGGAGAAAACTGTGGGGCTGGTGGCGGGGAGGGGGGTGTGGAGAGGAGGAGGTCGGGATTTAGGAGCTGGACACACAGAACAACTCTGCTTTCTCTCTGCCCACAGCATTGCCCCTGATGAACGGATACGCTGGCTACGAGCAGCATCATTCGGGTAAGGCAGCTCCCTTGCTCAGTTGTGGACTGTGGCTATCAAATGTCCCTCTGGGGCTTGGCCTTCTGTGTGGGGTGGCAGAAGGTGGCTCTGACCCTGCTCCCTGCCTTGGGGGGGAGGCTTTGCTCTTGGCTTGGGAGGTCCTGTGCCCTCCTGAGTATCCACAGAGTTTTCACGCTGAGCAGGGACATGGGGCTGGGATGTTGGGATCGATTGTGCCTTTAGCACGGGGAGATCTGCCTGCAGCAAGGGAGGTGGGCAGGAGGGAAGGGGTTCAGTGTTGGGAGTTCTTGCTGATCAGTGCTGCTGCCAGGCAGAGTGCTGGAGATGTCCTCTAGCAAGTAGGTCTCCTCTATCTCAGAAGTTTCGCTGCTCTCATGGAGCTTTGGTGTTGCAGTGAAGAGCAGGCAGGGTTTGTCCCCTCCTGATGAGTGCTGTATGGTGTCCGTCTCCTCCCAGGTTACTCCCAGATGGTGATCAACTTCTTCTACAGCGGGAGGCTGGTGGGCCACATCACCACTTCATGCACCGAGGGCTGCCGGATCTCACTCAGCCAGCCCTCCGGCCATGGCGAGAAGCTGTATGCTCCAGATGCCCTGGAGCACGTGCGTTTCCCCTCAGCTGATGCCATCCAGAATGACCGCCAGAAGCAGATCACCAGGAAGCTCTTTGGGCACCTGGAGAGGGGCGTCCTGCTGCACAGCAACAGGCAAGGCATCTTCATCAAGAGGCTGTGCCAGGGCAGGGTCTTCTGGAGCGGCAACACCATGGTCTACAAGGACAGGCCCAACAAACTGGACCGGGACGAGGTGGTGAAGATATTTGACACTGGCTTGTTCTTCAGAGGTTTGTATGAGCGTTTCCCTCTTCCTTTTTATCCATTTGGTGGGGTTGAAAGGATGGAGCCCTTCGCATTGGGGCACTTGGGAGTCACCACTTCCCATCACAGATGGGTTACCCAAGTGCTCTGGATGAGTAGCTGATGCTACCAGATCTAGGAAGGAGTAACCTGATGTCTTGTGTCACTAGCAAACTCCTCCTGGTTGGAGGCTTAGCACAGCAAAGCTGGCTCTTCTTGAGCCCCCAGCTTTCTTCCATGGCAGGGTGCTTGGTCCTGAAGCTGCATAGCAAAGGCTGGCAGCTTGTGGCAGGCAGCCTCCAACCGTGTCCCTCTTCTTGCAGAGTTGCAGCAGTATTACAACAACCAGGGCCGCTTCCCAGACAGCAGAGTCATGCTGTGCTTTGGAGAGGAGTTCCCGGATGCTGTGCCACTGCGGTGTAAGCTCATCCTTGTCCAGGTACGGAAGGCTGCACTTTGGAGCTCTGCTGCTGAATTTTTCCCCTCGTCTGGACCATTTTGCCCTTTTTTCCCTGCCAAGTAGAGCTCTAGCTTCAACTCCTGGTCGGGTGGCAGATGTGACATTAGCTTATCCACATCCTCCTAAGAGGTCTTTGTCGGAGACTCCTTTATCTGGGTAGATCACGTTTGCAAACAAAGCTCTCAAATGGCAAAAGCTTTTCTAAACTGCTAGGAAATTTGTTCTCTTCCCTCTGTTCCTCCCTCTTGGCACTGGGACCTCTCCCCTCTCCTGTGGAAAAGAGGGGAATAAATACCTGGAATGGTTGTGTTAAGGGATGGCCTCGAGCCAAGCAGCCAACAGCTGTGATGAACAACCATGGTGGTCAGCAGCAGGGCTGGGAAACCCTTGGTGAAGGAGAGGATGGGATGAGAGTGTCAGTCCCCATGGCTCTGGCTGGAAACATCTTCCTGGATGTCTGGGAGCCCAAAGCTTTGGGGCAACTTTGCTCTGGGAGCAAGTCTGGGAGCCCAAAGCTTTGGTGCAACGCATAGGGTGTTTCTGGAGCCTGCACACAGTGTGAGACCCCCTTGGACAAACAATGCTGCAGCAACAGGGCCATGGCATGGAGGATAAAGGGAGGGTGTTGCATCCACCCTTGAGCAAGTGAAGACCCACCAAGTCTGTGAGGTCCTGGAGGGGATTTTTACAAGTGCAGAGGTTGGTCCTGTACCTCCCTGCACAACTTTCTGACCTGGTCACCTCTTTTTGCCTTGGGTCTCCTCAGCAGAGGGTCACTGCATGTGCTGAGACATCCTGCAGCCTGTCCTCACCTCCCTATAGCTCTGCTGGGAGAGGAGCTCTTGTGATTGCTCCTTCTGTCCTAGAGGTGCTTGTGCCAAGGTGGCTTGTGGAATTGGACCTGGCCACCCAGGTCTGTTGGGTACAACTGCTCTGGTGTTTCTCTGCCACCCCATACCCTGCTCCCTGGGCTGGCGGGGGTGGATGGCAGCAGGGGGAGATACCTGAAGAGGTTCTGCTTCATTCGGTGTCTTCATGACTTTTCTTTTTGTGTAGGTGGAGCAGCTGTGTGTCAGGCAGGTGGTGGATGAGGCTGGGAAGACCTGCAGCACCAGCCCCATGCTCCCCGTAGCTGATGAGACGCAGCATGACCAGGTGTACAGGATCTTCCAGGACATCTGCACAACGCACCAGCGGCCGCTCTTCAGAGAAAACCAACAGATTGCAGTCTGAGCCTCCTTCTCCCCAGACATAGCGTGATGGTTTGGGTTGGTCTAGACCCAGTTTGGTCCCATGAGTGCCTAAATTTCCCATTTGGAAAGTGGAGATTTTTTTTTGTTCTTTGCTGTTTCCAGCCCAGAGTCTGTATAAATACAGCAGTAAAAATAGACATGAGAAAGCAGGTTGGATGCTCAGTGTCTGTCCTGCAGACACTTCACTGGTAAAAATGACTTCTGTACCAAGCCGGGCAGTCCATGTGCTGTTGTTGGCTATAGCTAATGGCAGGGGGAGGAGGGAGTGTCTGAGCTGGGTGGGCAGGTCAGGGCTGGCAGGGCTTTCTTGTTGCCTTTGTTAATGGCCAGTCAAGCAGAACCAAAAATCAACAGCTATAGTGACCCGCCCCAGCAGTCTGCAACTCCAGCCTCGCTGAGAATAGTGCTTTGATAGGAAGTGACTCTTGGAAAAGCCTTAAATCATTTTAAATGTAGGAAATTCTTTCCAGAAATCAGGTTGTGTGGTTTTTTTTTTTCCTCCTAAAAGGGTCCTGCTGAGGGAAGATAAGATATATCTTCCAAGGAGAACCTTTTCAAATTCCTTGTTATTTTTTTGCTATAAGTTTTCTATGTGTGTCTACCAAAGTATTTTGAAACTTGGAAACCAATGCAGAGATTTTATGTGTAAATGTTGAATATACGAAGACTTAGGAATCTTAATTTTTCCTAACTAGAGACAGAGTTTCTATAAATATGCAATATCTTTAATTTTAAAGATTGCAGCATAGTGTGAATAGGTTGGCTTCACCCTCGCAAACACGTGTGTCGGTCTCTCCCAAGCGTGACCAGGCAGCGGCATCCATGTGTAAATCCTCGTTAACACGCCTTGTGTGTGCACCCAGCAGTGGGGAGCTGCTTGGCCGTGGGACCTGTGCCTTGCAGCTGACCCAAACCAGGACCGCACGTGTGTGCGTGCTACTAAGATGCCTATTTATTTTATGCCTGAGGTTTATTAAAAATTTGGTTTTTTTGTAATTTTTTTTTATCTTCTGCAATTAAAGTGCTATATTTTGTATCTCTCTTGCATCGTGGTTTTTGGTTGTGATGAGTGGGGTCTTAAATCTGGTGGGGAGAGCTTGGTATCTCTGACTGGCTCCTGTCCTGGTCTTCCCCGTGGTGGGGTCTGTGTTAAGCCTCTGCTGTCACCTCTCTCCTGCTTCCTGACTACCTGGATTCATCTCTGGGGCTGGAGAGAAATGAGCCAAAAGGCTGTAATTTGATGGAGGGAGGAAAAGGGTAGTGTGTGTAGGGCCTTCATTCCATGGAGCATGAAGATAGGTCACTGCTCATCTGCCTGGCCTGGGCTGTGATGCTCTAAGGTTATGGGAGGTGGGAAGAGGTGGGAGGCAGTTATTTATGGTCCTGCTGTACTGTAGTCCCTTCCCCCTTCATTACCTGGTGGAGCCTTTCCCCATGGTCTTCTCCATCCACCTGTCTCACGGGCCCCAGTTTAGTGGGGGTGGAGGGTGTTTTGGGGAGAACCAAGAGCCAAAAGGGAGCTTGCTCAAACAATGAGGTCAATGTTGCAGTAGGGGAGGCTGGGCACCCTCACCTGCCTCCATCTCAAGCCTGTGTTGGAGGGGGAAAACGGTCAAGAGGCTCTGGAAGGCTGTGAGGACCATGTTTGATCTGTCATCTTGCCTATGGTGAAGGACAAACGTGAACTCCAGCTCCTTCCTTCTGGCTCAGGCCTGCCAAAAGGTGCAGGCTGGGAAGCACCAGCCTTCAGTGAGTGACCCTGGATTCAAGGCACCAGGGAAGTAGGCACTTGTGAAGGGGATGCCTGGAGATTCAGGCAGCTGGAGGCTGAGTATCCTTGGGAGATGCTTAGGAGATGGATGCATACCTGCCCTCCCTGCTTGGGTATGAAAGCAGATTGGCACCTTTTTGCTTATCTGCCTTTTTTTATTAATGATAGAGACCTTCATTGGTCACAGTTAATATGTGAGGACCCTGGGCTGGGTTGAGTTGACTGCAGCTCACTTCTGCCAGGAGGTTGTTCTGTTGGCAGGACTGCTGGCTGTTTTGGGGTGAACAATTCAGCATTTCCAAAGAAGCCTTCTTAAAACAATTAAGTCTTCAGCCAGCTCTTGTGAGACTCGAAGCTGACCCCTCTGCATCCCTCCAGGGTAAGTAGTTACAGCCTCTGTCCCAAAGAGCACTAGATGTACAATGGGCAACACATAACTTAGTGCACCCAAAAAGTGCTCTGAGATGGGACACCCAGCTGAAACTTTATGGTTGTACAGTAGGATTAAGGGAGGCCCTACATCCCAATCTATTTATGCTATGAGCACCCCGCTCTATGGATAAGTTGTTCTTCATGACACAACCATGTCGGTGGGATGCTGTAGTCCTGTCTGTGCCCTTGTGCACATCCCTCACAGGCGTTATGGCATGTGGCTTTGGTGCTTGTGTGAGTGGAGGTGGCTGCAGACCAAGATTTTTGAGGTTGCAGCAGAATGCTAAGTGCAATGAAGTCCCCAACTCCTATACGGTCTTAGAGGATGCTTGGTCATGGAGGTAGGGATTGTACCATCAGTGTTCACCCTCAGCCTTTCCCTGCTCCTCCTGAGGACTATCACAGTGTGTCCCCCCAGGATTTAATCCTGTTCCAGCCCTCAGTCCTCCCTCAGAGCTTGAGGCAGACTCACCTCCCTGTGGGTGAGGTGCTTGGTGGGGGGATCTGGTGGAGGGAAGGTGGGAGCAGGGCACCCGCTGCGGTCTGTGCTGGAACAACACGTGCCCACTTGTGAAACGTATGATGGGCTGTAGGCTGGGACACCATAAACACCACTTTGCGGTTTCCCCAGATGTCCTGGTGCAAGTCCTTCCTCAGAAACCACCATCTTGTGCTTGCCTGGAGCCACCTGCTACATATTCAGGGCTCTTTCAATTTCCACCCCAAGACCGCGGAAGAGTGGTGAGGAGCTGAGGTACCTTTTGTTGGACCCGGCTGCACTGTTTATTTTTAGTGTTACCATTGTGCCTCAAAGCCCAGAGCTTGGTTTGGGACCACGCAGCATGGCTCTTGTCATGCTAGTTGGCTTTCAGGACAACTGATGGGTGTGGAGGGACTGGGAAGGCAACCACAGGACATGGTCTTATGGCAGAGGTGCGACTTAAGAAGGATAAGGCAGTGGGCAGGGGTCACCTTCTTGCTCAGGGCTCAGGTAAGACTCACAGTTGGGTTTGTGCCTAATGCCTGCCCCAAGCTGGACTTCCCCAGCTACGTCCCACCCCCAAAATCCAACACCAGAGAAGCTTCCAAGGCTGTTGCTCACTCACAAAAGACCAGATGCTCTGGCAGATAAGAGCAGGTTTTGAAGTAACTGTGCCAGATTGCACTGAGGGATCCTCTGGCCTGGACTCGTGATGCCTTTGTAAAATCCAGGGGGAATTTCTGCACATCTCACGTTTTTCCCCCAAACCTCTTGGCCAGGCAGGCAGGGCACTGCCATGCCCACCACTCTTGCTGGGGAGCTGGTGCTGGTGGTGTCCTGGACCGCCCTGATCCCAAGGTGGTGCCTGCATCCTGGGATGATGATGCCTGAATAATTAGTTCCATTCCACCCGTCCCTGTACCTTGCCTGGTCCTCAGCAGCTCCGGTGAGCTGCTCGGTGCAGCTGCACCAAATCTTAGTGGTTTTGGGTGACCGGGGACTCAAATACTTTCGTTGGTTTCTGTTCACTTGGGTTCTTCTCTATGGCCTCACTGAAGTGAAACCTTGGTGCCTGGTGTCGGCTCTTCTTAGTCAATGGCTCATGTGTTGGCAATTCCAAACAGTGGCCCACGTCTTCAGCTGGGGGTCCCGTCCCCAAATCCTTGGGATGCAGTACCCACTGCATATCACATCTGTGGCACAGGCTGCATCCACTCCAATGAATGGTCCTCACCGGTGTAGCAGGATTGTGGGTACCAGGAATGAGAAGCTCAAAGGCTCTCCTTCCCAAAATTCTTGCTGCTTGTCCAAATCTGGTTTCCTACACCTTGAGCATGCATTTGGGTTGGAGCAGTAATGCCATCAAACTCCCACCTGATGTGGAAATATTTCCTTGCTTCCCTGGGAAGGCCAACCCAGGTACTGAGTCCTGCTGCTCTTCTGGAGAGGCTGGAATCCCTGTGGAAATGAGAAAGTACTTTCTGGGAGGTGCCCATGCTAAACTCTTGCCTTCAGGAGAAGAACGGCAGAGTGAAGGTTTCTCATGGGATGGAGAGAGGAGCTTGGTTTCCATGGAGGGAGATTGACCTTTCCTTGCATGGTTCTCCTCAAAAGTGTTTGGGAAGCAGCAGTGTGTTTTCCCAGCACTCATATTGGCCAGTACAGACATGGTGGAATTTTTTATTGACCGCTTCTCTAAGGTCTTCCAACATAAAGACATCTATGCCGTGGTGTACACTGAAACACTTTGATTTCTAGGAGCTGACTTGATAGGATTTCAAGGAGCTCCTGATTTCAAGGAGCTAGGACTTGATAAACATTGTAGCTCCTGCCTGATGTTTTGCTCACTGACTTGGGGTGTTATTTGGGTTCAAAGCCAAGCTTACTCCTGAGATTAGTCGTGGCTGGAAGGCAGCTGTGCCACTGGGAAGCATTTTGCTCGGGAGAAAATGAGCCTGGTTATATCCTGAAGTGTTGTAAGTCTTGTTCCTTAATGTGCTTCAGTAGTTTTCCATGACATGCCCTTCCACAAATGCAAAAAAGGAGCACTGCATGTGGAATCAGGAGTAGTATTCAGTATCTGTCATGACAATCAGCTTCTACCCATCCCTACTACACTCTTGAAATACAGTGTGAGGAGTTACTTGGTGACAAATCTCCTGCATGGAGAACAGGCTTGCTGGGCTAGGGAGAAGGAAGGTAAGGTTTGGATCCAGACCTCTAGTCCAGCTAAAGCTCCTAAGATCTAGCCCATCTCAGCCTGGAGAAACAAGAAAAGCTCTGCAGCCATCTCCATCCAGCTCTGGAGGCCAAGTGCTCTGCTCAGAGAACCACAAGCCAATCGCAGGTCCCAGCTCACAGTTGAACTGCTCAGGAATACAACACAAACCAGCTACAGCTGCTTCCTCCAACCTGCTGCCACTTGCCGTGGGCCCCCACCGGCCCCTATAGGCGTTAGAAAACAAACAGTCACTTTTTATTTCTAGACACCAGGGTTTCCAACTGGTTTGATTGCTCAATGCCCAATTTCAGCACAGCAGCCTGTCCACGACGAGCATCTCTGGGCTCTTCCCACGAGCGTGTTGTAATATGGGAAGCACCCTCCTTCGCATGGTCACCGCCAGCAGGACATCTCCTCCCTGCCCTCAGGAAGGCAGAAGAGCTGCATGGGGGCTTGTACCTCCCTCTCCAAAGGGTTTGTACCCTCTTTTCTGGTCTTAACACCAAGGACACCTCTCTGATGCCTTGGGAAAGAAGCCTGGCAGGACAACCCACCTAGAGTTGTCTTTGGAGGGGCTCAAAGGATGTACACTGCTGTGTGAGGTGAGACTGCTCTGTGCTCAAACTGATGTTATGTGGCACTTCCAACTCATGCTTGTTTTGGATGGTCACCCTACATGGCTGGTGGGACTTGGTTCATGCATCAAACCACACTACTTATAGTCAGACCTGTGAAGGCAATGGGAGGGAGGGGTTGTCTGAAGGCATCTCATCAGCTCTGGGCACCTCAGCTCCATCAGGGCTGGCTGAGAAGAAGGAAGAGGAGGTGGCAGGAAGAGCTGAGGGCGAGGAGGCTGAAGTTGCAGGATCTGAGGCCGGGGAGGCAGCCAAGCTGCCAGTTTCCTCAGGCGAGACTTGGCTGCAGAAATGTCTCACGCAGAGGAAAGGAGATCCCAAACTCCTGCAAGCATGACAGCCATTTATTTTTCTGAACCTGTTTTTGACAGATGACCTCTTCCTCCTGTGAATCTTTGCTGTAACACCAGATACAAGGTCACCAAAGCAGGCTCCACCCAAGCCACAGCTGCAAAATCGCACAAGGGGACGAGTAGAAACATGGTGATAGTTGTTTTGTTTTGTTTGGGTTTATTATGAGACCAAGTCTGCGAAACCAAGGTCCAGGCTGAAATCCCCTCCCTCTCCCCTGAGTTTGCATGCCCCTAGATGTTGTGTCCTGCTCTGAGCTTATTTTTGGTGCATGTGATTTGCTTGCAATAACGCAAATACCCAGTTCCTGCACTGAGGTGGCAGGGACCATAAAATACAGTCAGAAAGCTTTTAGTGTGAGTCACAACCCACCCAGAAACCAGGTAACCCAGGTCTCTGTTGCTCGTCAGAAGAGTAACATGGAAGAACTTGGACTCAGCCCTAGAACGCTCATGAAAATGGGAAGAAGCAAAAGGGCGTTTCAGGCTGTTGCACAAAGAAATCTTTGTCACGTGGCAATTAAAAGAATACTCCAAGCTGGAGAAACATTCCTTTTCCTTCCTTTTTCCCCCCAATGTGTTAGAGTAGCTGGATGTTCAGAAGAGTTGCTCCAGCTCTCGCTGAGACTATAGTTCTCATTGCTTATGTAGATCTTCCTTACTTGTGCTGGATGTTTTACAGGGAACCACAAATGATAACATAATTTTGAACTTTGGAGCAAGTAGGCTGTGGATTTCAATAATATTGATCCCAAGCGTGCTATGCTTCCTGGTTCTTCTTTTGATGGGCTTCAAAGGGAGTTTTGTCCCAATTCATCTCCTGCATCTCCGCTGCGACGAGCCAAGAAAGAAGTCGCTGGAGGGAGGTGCATTGGTGTGGGAGCTGCTGCTGGGCCAAACTGTCAGCTCAGCTGCCTTTAAAACCCCCCCTATAGCCCATATCTTGTCATTTGAAGCTGAGCAGACAGGAGTGACAGTCTCCGTGGCAAGTTGTGTGGATGGGACTTCTCCTGTGTGCCCTCAGCCTCAAGCCGAGTGCCGCAGGAGGCTGCTGTGCCATGCATAGATGTGTGCAGGGCCGTTGTGTTTGGGCAGGGAGAGGTACGTGGAGCACACCTGGGGGGTGAGGTCACTGATGTCCCTCAAACAGCAGTCACTGGGCAGCCTCCAGCTGGCCTGAACGTGGCGCTTGGATCTGGGTGTGACTGGGGATTACACCTACCTCTTAGCTTGTTACCGAGCTCCAGATCAGAAACTGGACTTGTAATTGAGTAATGATCTGTTTGCTCACCGAGGCCATAAAAGAAATACTCATTTCCTTGAGATCAGATGTCTTGGTGCACCACAGCTAGGTCTCCATCCATGCCACACTGCAGTGGTGGTGTCCAGAGGCCACCAAATGTCACCTTGGTCTCTCCATACCAACAAAAGTCATCTCCACTGATTAATCCAAGATTGCCTTTCTCTTTGTTCAACCCTGATCTCCTCCCTCAGCCAACAGCCCCATTCCATGCCTAGCCTTGCAGCTTTGGAAAATGCCATGCAAATCCACCCTTGGGACCCGAAACCTCTTGAGGCTCCCAGTAAGGTTCCTACCAAAATCAGCATTTCCCCATTTTTTTGCACAGTGATGGCAGAGTGGGTCCCTCTTAGCCGGGTGCTGCAGCCCCCGGGGGAGGCGTGGGTTGGGGGGATCGAGGTATGTGGAAGCAGCATGGTGGTTCGAAACAAGTGATTCCCTCGTCTGGATCTTTCTGTTCTGTATTTCTCTTCAGAAGTAACCACTTCTCCCCAAGATAAATCTGGCTCATGGACACGTCCGCAGGGCGCGCAAGGCAGCGCATCTGCAGGTTGGTCTTCCCAGCGAGTATGGCTAGAAAATAGCAAGAGGGATCTCTCTGGGGAATCTTTTTACACCTATGCACCAGAAGAGATAGTCTGGTTTGGTTTTGGAGGAGGGTCTGGACACATCTTTCATAAAAATCCCAAATATTCAGAATTTGTCGGTTTGCTTTGCTGTTTTACCAAAGTTCCCGCTCTGGGATTTTCTCGTTTGCTCCTCAATGCTCACCACCACTGCAACCTCCTGTCCTTCCCCAGGGTACCACTGAGGTCTGGAAGAGACCCACTCCATGAAAAGATGGTCAAAGCCTTACAGCTCTGTCTCCTGGGGCAGGGTGCTTTCAGGTGGAGGAGGACTGCATTTAAGGCAAGGAAGGAAAAAGCAGTGGGAAGTGTTTTTTTTGTGGTGTCACCAGCAAGACCAGGGAGAGCCTGGAGGAAGGAGTCTTGTGGCTGGGAAATTAAGGAAGGTGGGCTGTAGTGTTCACCACCAAGCAGGAGATTGAAAATGGAGAAAGTGAGGGATGAGGATGGATGGACGGAAAGATTCATTACTGATGCAGTGAAGGAGGAGCGGTGGAAGGAAGTCAACAGAGCATCTGCCATACCAAGGCCTGTCCACCTAGCCCAGGTCCTACACCCAACATCAGTCAATAGATCTCTGGGAGGGGAAGGAATAAGCCTGCCAGATGAATCTTCCTGAGCTGAACCCAAAAACCAGTGGCTGAGGGAAGCCTGGACAGGACCTGCAACATCGTGGGTCATAGCCCCTAGCACAGCTCTTCTCCAAGGAGGTCTTTAATGCCCTTAACTCTCTCATGGCTGTGGTGGCCAGCCCCTATGAAGTGATGGTCAAGAGGTGGACTCTGCAGAGAGAAGAGGGGAGAGGGTGTTATCCCCATCAGGCAAGATATGACACAGGTTGCTCCTGGAAAAGGGGGAATCTCCTGGGTTCCTCCTGATGAGCCTAAGAGCACCTCCAATGCGTGGTGCTGCCTTGGTTCCTCTTTCCTGGCCACAGCAAGTGACAGTGCTGAGTCTCCTTCTGTGGGGCTGAGACGAGGCAGGAGGCCAAGCCCAGTGGGGGAAACGAACCTGCTGTGCCCAAGCGGTATGGCGCTGCCCTCGGGGTGGATGTGGGAAACTCTCGGTCTTTGCAAGAGACTGGAAATTCTAGTACAATTATAGCCTCGCCGTGGGTTGTGAGAAACCAAGGGGCTTTACAGGTTGCCGTGCCGGGCAGTCAAAGTCATGGTATGCAACTCCCCCAGGAGAAACATCGAGCCCCAGCTGAGCCATGGTGTGGAGCGGGGCAGGATCGGTGTGAGCTCCCCAGGACCCTTCTCAGCCACCCCTTGGGAACCTCTTTCTCTGGCTGTGCAACCTTTCTGCCCCAGGGGCTGTGTCCTCTGGTGAAATGCATAGTAGTGATGGCTCAGGGGAAATTGATTTTCAAGGAAGGCAATGGTTTGGGTTGTTCAGAAAAAGCACTGGAAGATGCGCTCCAGGGCTGTTGAGAAGGGAGAAACCCATCTTCTTAATTTTACCCCATCAGCCTTTCTGGGTGAAACTTCTTCTCACCCTGAGGATGAGCCACAAAGCCAAGAGCTGTCATTGCAGGATGGTTTTGAGTAGCCAGCGTCTCCCTGGGCTGGTTTGCTGGAGCCCATCCTGGCTTGGAGCTCTTCTTGCCATGAGTCTGAAACTGCCTTTCAACGGAGGGGTCTGACGCTGCAGGTTTGCAGCCCTCCGTGTCAAAGCAGGAGCGTTGAAAGCAAAACCTTGCCTCGCTGGTTTTTTTTTTTGCCTTGCTCAGAAATTATTTCATATTTGTAGCAAAGTGACAGCGTCAGTTAGAGCTGCTGGAGGAAGGGAGGTTGCTGTATTCATTGCCGTGTCTTTTCTGGTCTTCCCTCCTAACTTTGGCTCTCGGGTAGTTGAAACACTTAAGCACGGTGGTGGGAAACTGAGGATTTCACCCTAATTTTGGTGAAACTGGTGGGGTTTGTAGCGGCCTGTTTCTGAAGTGAGAAGTAATAGCCATGCTAGAAACGATGAGGGCAGCATCGACCCCAAGTGCGGGACCGACAAAAGCCTTGCCAGTGCCTGAAGGTTCCTTTGCCCGAGGCTGAATCATCCCGGGGCCGCTCGTGCCGGTTATGGCCGGGCACCGCCACGATTTCATTCATCTCCAGACAACCAGGAGTCATTCAGCAGGAGGTGATGCATCGCGACCCTCTCCCCGAGATACGGCGTGCCTTCTCATCCCCGGAGGGCAGTCAGAGGAGGTAAGGCTGGAAATGAGCCCAGGGAATTTAATAATTCACTCTCGGTTTGCGTGGCCGTCGGTGAGGGATGTTGGGGTCTTGCCAGAGAGGTGATCTCATGCCCAGGGAAGAACCAGATTTTAAAACAGGGGGTTGGGAACGAATCGGAAGGTTTCTTTCCTCTTTTATTGGCACGCCGTAAGCGTTTATGGCCAGTCTGAGCCATCAGATGGGCATGACATGGTAGTCCTGGCTTCCAGGAATTGTGCCCGTGCTGGCCCATGGACCCACTCCTCTACCCTCCACCCCAATCCAAGCTGACTTCTGCACACCTCTGTTTTTTCTTGAGATGAGAAGTACTTGTGAGTCAATCATACCTCTCCTGTTTCTTTCTTTTCTGCAAATTTAGCCTTTTTATTATTTTTGGGGGGCCAGAAGAGGAGGCTGGTGGGGTCAGACATGTTTTCGGCCAGCCCCGCTGCCTTGCGTGTTCAACCACCTTTTCTCGGGGTGGATTTGGGACAGACCCAATTCTCCCCCAAAGCAGCATCTTTCCGTCACAAGCTTCGGTTTCCGAGGCTGCAGGTGCTGCTATTTCATCCGGCGCCGAAATAGCCCCACTGCCTGTGAAAGACAGGCCCTTAAGCTTTGAAAATCCACAAAGATGCAAAAAAAAAAATAAAAAAAAAAATCCCCAGTCCCTCTCCCCTGATGCCAAGAGCTGCTCTCGGTTTTATACGCTGGCAAAACCTGAAGTTTCACTGAAACGAGCCGCGAAAATGCTTCCCTGTCCCTTAACCCCTGCCCTTTGTGCAGCTATTTATTGTAACGGCCTCCTCCTGTGCCTTGACTTAGAGAGGGATTCTGGCTTAAGGCCAAATTTTGAGAAGCAAATAGATAAAAATTAAACAGATGATCGCTGGTGCATAAAACCTGTGTGCACAGAAAAGCAAAATTCACCAAATAAATATTTATTTTGCTCGACTGCAGCTCCCTGAAGAGGCAGAGAGGACTTTTCCTGCTGGAATAAGCCACATCCCTGGGATGAGATCCATTCCCTCTAATGACAAAACGAGGCTTGGGTCTGAATTTGGACTTTGGCCTCTGCCGGGAATTAATTAATCTACATCACGCTGCACTTGTCGAGATTACAGCTCTTTGGTTTCCTGACGCAGGATGCTGAGCCCGGGGGTGCCCCTGCTTTAAAAATCAGAATTTCCTCCCAGAAATTCTGGCAGAAAAAGTGACTCGGTGAGAACCCGGTGACTGAGGGTGCCGGGGTCGGTGCCGGGCTGGTGGCCTCGGGGCTCATTTACATCTCCTCGAGAGAGAAGTCGGGCGTGAGCCGCTTTCCTGTCAGCACCCCCCTTGACCCAAAACCCCTCCGTTTGCCTCATCTTTCTCGGGGCTGGCAGCAAGACCTCAGAGGGCAGAGAGCCCCGTGAGCTGTCAAGCTTCTTGTCCTCATGAGTGGATTCTCTGGTGTCTAGTCACGGGGTTGAATATGTGCTTCGGCCTCCTCTTCATCGCCTCTATTGTTATGTTCGCCGTTTCTAGGAGGTTTGCAGGAGTTGAGCGTTTTTGCTCAAAACAGGCAGTGACGAGGGAGATGCACAGACATGATCCCACACGTCCCAGGCTTTAGGGAGCGGAGCTGCAAACCCCCAGGGCTCGCTGAGGCAGGGACATCTCCTCCTCCTTTCCCCAGGTGACCCCCATGCTCCTAACTCTCCCACTTGTGTTTCTGGCCTCTGAGCTGCCCCTGGGCTTCGAGGGGCTCCCGGTGCTGCGGGCGCCCTGATGGCCAGGAAGCACCTGCGAGCTCTCTGCTCAGGAAGCCGGCAGCGTCCCGTGGCCCCGGTGTGTGCCGGGCTCCCGCACGTGCTGTCCTCCCCCTTCCCCCATGGCTCCGTGCACGGGACCCCAAAGGGACCCCCCTCTCACCCCTGCGTGTCAGCTGGAGATCTCCCTTCTCCTGGAAGGCTGCCTGGTTTTGGGGGCACTGCTGGCAGCAGCTCACCCTCTCCCCAGCATTAACCTCAAAGAATGTAAGAGAGATTACATGTCTGATGGCCGTTGCCAAGTCATAAGGGCACCCTGGAGACCCCCCAGGAGCTTTGGGAACCTCTCCAGGACCTGCTGGATAAGTTGTCCCAGCTCAGTTGGGTTGGTGCATCGCATGGGCAGTGCCAGGCTGCCTCCGTGGCAGTGTCTCCCTGGGGGTCTCTCTCCTCCCAGGGGAGTTAGAGGAGCTCCCAGAAGAGAGACCAGCCTGGACATTGGGATTGCAACCCATCAGCTTGCTGCAGAACTCCTTAGCCAGGGAATAATGTGTTCCCAGTTTTGAGGGACCGTTGTAGCTCTCTCTGTGCCATTGCACATGCTGGGGGAGGCCTGCAAAATAATTGCATTGCACCCCGAGCAGGCTGGTTGCTTAATACTGCTGGGATTAGGGCTGCTTTTTTTGTCATCGTTCCTCCCCTGCAAGGGCTGGATTGCTCAGAAGGGGCAAAAATGTAGTTGGAGAGGAAATCAAGTGTTTGCAGCCGGATCCATCCATCTACGTGCACACCTTCCCTCTTTGCACGGGTGAGATGGGAGGCAAGAGGAGGTATTAGAAAGGGAAAGTAGGTACCAGCTCCAGGACATACCCTCCTATCGGATGCAGGCTAAGGGCAATCCAAAGCTTCATGCATCTTTGTCCATTTGAAATTCAGAATAATGACTGAAGGTAACTTTCTCCTCTGATTTCTCTTCAGCTCTGTGATTTTCAAGCTCTGCCCATCCCCGACAAAGCTCAAAAAGGCGGTTTGTCCAGACATTGATCTTTGGGCCTGAAGGAAATAAAAGCGCTGTGATGGAGGGGAGCTGGTATTCCAGCTGGGATGGAGGGGAGCTGGTATTCCAGCTGGGATGGAGGGGAGCTGGTATTCCAGCTGGGATGCTGCTTGAAGGGAGCACGGATTCCCTTGGCCTGACCCTGGGATGCTGCAGGTGCCCGTGCCCCGTGCTTCTGCAGCCCCGACCTGCCGGGCATGGGTATGGGAGACGAGCAGGACCCATCTATGTGCTTAATAGAGTTAATGAAGGAGCTTCCCTGGCACCCCACGCTTTTCTTATTCAAGAAATCCTGCACCAGCCAAGCTGCAGGGCTGGGGAGGAGAGTTTTTCCTGCCGCATTGAGTATGCCAGTGAATGAGAGAGATATTTCCTTTTTGCTGCTCTTACTAATGCCATTGGACTCCTTGTCCTTTTATTTTTTCCACCCTTTTCTGGCATGGGAGGTTGCGGGGTGGGATGGCACATTCACCCCTGTGCTCCTGCCCTGTCCTTGTAACTGCACTGGGATGAGGCAGAGCCGGACGTCTCCTTAGGGAAAACGGGGCATTTTATAGGGATAAACAATAAAAGAGGGAGAAAACCAGGTCAGAGACAAATCCAGACCTCGGGGGTGGTGGGGTGGTGGTGTCGGCGTTTGCAAAATAGCTGGAAATCTCACAAGGCCAAGCTGCATCTCATGAGATTTCTGATACTTCCCACTTCTGGCTGGGCCAGAAATACCGCAAGAACAACGCTGTGTCATCATTCTTGGCTCTGGCTTCGCTCTTCCCACACTCCCGGCAGGGATTATCCTCCCAAACATCCTCCGGGGCTACGGATCCGCCGGCGCTGGCCGCAGCTCCCAGGGCAGCATCGCCCAACGGCGCCCCGGCGCAGCCGGCGTCCGGCTCTTCCTTTAAGACCCATGCGCCGAGAAGGAAGATATTTTTGGTCAAGAAATCAAATGACTCATTTGTCAATCCGAAGAACTATTTTGGGAGACAGCGTGCACCTCCCCGGCGCGGTCCCATGCCGGTGCTTGCAGCCCATGGTTTGCCCGGGGATCTTAAACCCACCCTGGGGAGGTGGGTGCAGAAGGGATGTTGCACACACACCCCCTCCAGCCTCCCAGATCCCCCTGGATTATGAGCCCCAGAGACTGCCCGGTGGCCGGGGATGTTGTGCAATCCCTCTGTACACGTTTCAGTTCGGTCCTTACCCTTTCCGCCCTCCGGCCGGGTTTGTTATACAGAGGAAGCTTGTTAGGAGCCCCGACAAACAGACAGGAAACCGAGTCTTTCACTGCGCGTACACATTGTCTGCCTGGGGGCTAATTTTGAACAGAAAGAGACCTTATTTATTTCTTTTTATTTATAAATCCTGAGCCCTGCGCTTTGAAGAGCAGGACGGGCTCTCGTTGGGCTAGGAAGTGTGCGGGAGAGGGCAAGGGGAAGAGCAGCCGTCGCGACACGGAGCGGCCGTACGAAAGCCTGGCTCTGCCGTGCACGGCGGGGGTCACGGCAGGCTCGGACGCCTCCTGGTAGGGTGTGGGGTGATGTCTGTGGGGGAACGGCCAGCAGAGATGGTGCAAACACCGGGTCTCGGGCTGGGCAGCTCTGGGTGATGACTGCTCTTGGGGTGGAGAGCCCACCAAAGACCGCATGGGCATCCCCTGGGTCAATGACGGTGAAGGCTGATGCTGGGCTGCAACCCCACATCACCTCTGGTGATCATCAGGGTGGGTGCTGAAGTCCCAGGTAGCTCCACACCCCCATGGAGGCTTGGGCGATGGGGAAGCAACGCCAGTGAGATTGGGTGGCCACCTCTCAGGTCCATGCCTGGAGTTATCTAGCCTTGGCCACCTCTGGAGAAGTTGCTCAGGTCCCCACCAGCATGAGAGGCAGGGTGAGACCTGCCTTACCGCTGCCCCACTGGCCCCTTGGGACCCTGGTGAGACCTTCAGGGAAGTCAGAGACTCCTTTGGAGATTTTTTTTTTTTTGATTTTCCGTGTACCGGTGGGTATTTCCAGGGCAAGGTAGTGTGATACAGGCAGGCAGATTTTAGTCACCGCAGCAGACTTTAAAAAGTGAAAACACGAAGTCGAAAGCTACTGAACCTGCGGCAACTTCCCAAATCCCACCCGAAAAGTAGCAAAACTCACCTAAATAGGCACAAAAAAAGTAAAAGTAAAGCATTGCTTTTTTGGGGTTGGTTTTTTTTTTGTGTGTGTGTTGTTGTTGTTGCTGCTGTTGTTTTTGGAGAAACATGCTTTATTCCGAGAAAGGGGAAGCACTGGGGCCATCAGCTCTGTAGGGCTGTGCATCTCCCATGGATGCCCCCTCAGGACAGCAAAAATGGGGAGGGTGAAGCCCCAGCACCCCGAGTTGCATCAGGGCTCGGGCAATGCAACAGCGATGCTGAGGTTTCTGGGGCACAGCCAGGAGGTGCAGGATGAGACACGCGGGTGATAAAGAGGAGAAGCCTCCCCTTATCCTCACCCTCTGCCTCATTAGGGCTTTGCACAGATGGGTTTGGGCACGGGGGTGCTCCCTCGCTCCCCCTCCTGCAGAACCACATCCCACAGGCGAGCTCAGTCTCAGCTGCAGCCAAAAAGACACACCGGCCATAGCGGCTCCTTTCTTTATTTAACCCTGCCCGAACCCCAGGATTGAGGAGCCACTTCCACATTCTCTGCTGGCCACGGCCAAAAAGCCCTGGAGCCGTTTCTGCTCCTCCTGCCCGGCTGGTCTCGCTTCGCAGATGCTCAAACCACACGCGCCTTCGCCCAGCCTGGCCTGTTGCAGATGGACACGGCTAAAAATATGTGAAAATGCTGCCTGGCCGCAGGCGTCCTGCGAGGGTCTCACAAGCCAGAGCAGCTGGGGCTGAGAGGATGGGCTAAAAATAAGGGTGCAGTGCGAGTTTCGGATGATCCCGAAGCATAAGGTGAAACTGGGTCCGGGTGAACGGCGGAACCGAGCGCGTCGAAGGGCTCGTTTCTGCTCTGGGAGGCTCCGCAGGAGAAATAGGGGAGCCTGGTGTGTGGAGTTAGTGGGACATCATCATCATCTCCGTGCATCACCCGTGTGTGCTCTTTGGGGCTCACAACCCAGGCAAGGAGCCCCCTTCCCGGGGACCAGAGGTGCTAAGCCCATGCCATACCACAAATTTTCTCTTGGGGATGAAAAACCTGGGGGTACGGCCCCCTCGCCTCACGTAGTGGGTCAGCATCCCCCTGTAATTGCATGCACCCCTGGTAGCACCTGCGCTAATTGGCTGAGCCCCATCCTGCCCCGAGAGGATGCTCAGGCCTTCCAGCCTTTTCTAGAGATGGCATCTGGGATGGGGGAAAATTTCTCTCTGATGTTTCCAGCCATCAACCACGAGCCAGCACCATGCCTGAAGGTGGGTGGTCCTGCCCGGGTCCCCTCAACTCCCCACCGAGCCCGAGGGAGCCCATCGTGGCTCCGTTTCCACCCCACCTTGCACAACCCGACGGACCTTCTCCTTCCTTGCGCCGGGTGAAATCAGAGCTGTTATTTCAAAGAGCAGCTTGTGATTTATCGCTGTAATCTCAACCACAAGTTGAGCTGGCAGTAGTTAGGGGAGCCACGAGGAATAAGCGAAGGGTTAGCTATTAATTTCTGCATCCTCTATGCTCTTGAGGTTTTTATTTCTTCAATACAGAGCAAGGAAATACGGGTTTCTGCTGAGTAAAGAGGAGAAAATGAAAAGGAAAAAAAAAAATCGCCCAGGATTTGTGCTGAAGTAGCTCATGTTGGGCTGTTTCTCTGAATACTGTTAAAAAAAAAAAGAAAAAGCAGCTTTCTGAACTTTGAAAGCCGAGGTCATTGCAGGAACCAGAGGCACCAGCTTTTCTCAATAAGGGCAACACCCTGGGAAGGAGAGCGGAATTATACTGGCTGCTCCACGAGCAGAATTGAGATGGGCTTCTTCTCCCTTTCCCCCTTTCTGCTTCTCCATAAGTCACTTTTACGGCTCTCAGCAGCCACCCTGGAAAGCACAGCTTTGCACTGATGTTAATGAGTCTTTAAATCAAAGGGGCAGCTGAGGGGTCGTGTTGGCCAAATCAAATATTGTGTCTCTCCTTCCAGAAAGGGCTGGGCTGGGGCTGCACAGCTCAGACAGGGTGTCAGAGATGCAGAAAACTCTCAAATACTGACCAGTGAGAAGTAACAGCATTTTCATCTTTATTATCTCATTTTTTTCTTATTTCGATCTTTATTTATCTATGATTCTGTGGTTTATGTAAGGTTTTAAATTCTATTTTCCCCAGCTTTACCTTGCTTTGAAGGGCCTGGAAGCATAATTTTTGCTAAATGTCAGTGAGATGCACAATATCTCCTGTAATTTCAGACTCTGGAGATCTAATAAACATCCAAATTTCCCAAATTTCCCAACACTGGAGCCCTTTGCATCCAGGACTCTGAGCTCCTGATGAGCTCAGAAAAAAAAAACATGTTAGTTTTTTACTTCTTTTCCTTCTTTTGCAGAAGAAAAGGCTATTTTCCAGGCTTGCTGCAGACCACGGAGGAGTCAGACAGTATTTTAACCCAGTCTGAGGAAATGACAAAGCATTAACTCCCCTGCAACGTACTGGAATAGTTTTCATTAAATACAATCTTTGCAAGAACCCCACAGTTATTTTCCAAGCCAAAAAAAAAAAAAAGAAAAAAAAGAAAAAAAGCTGTTCTTTCTTGGCCTTTCTGGTTTGCTAATCTACTTTGACATTTATTAGCAATTATTTATTTCCTTCCCCGTTGGCTGTTTATGGTGCAATTTTTCAACAAAATAGGCATTACTCAATAATAACCTCTGCAAAAAGGCAATTAGGAAATGCGAAGAAGTGTGTTGCGGGGATGGTTTACAGAGATTGTGGGCCTTTTCCCATGTACAAAAATCTCATTTTCTGGCTCAGGTGGAGCTGAAGATGCTGCTCTGGGCAGCAGAACCTGGCCAGGATCAGGGACGGGAGCACCATAACCTTCACTTCATCCTTTCTGCAAAGGGGATGTGCTCGTCCCCGCTGTTTGTAGCCTTTGAGAGGAGCAGCAGGCTAAGAAACATGTATTTAGGAAGACCTGCTTTTGCTGTCTCCTGGGTAATAATCTTCTTTCTTCCCTTTGGGTTTCGGTGATGAGGAAGATCTGTAGAGAAAACAGGATTCTTGTTCCTTAATGAAAACGCTCCGCGCCAAACGACTCCCACGAGTTCCCATAAAGCCACAAGGTACTGCAAAACTGAAAAAAAAAAAAAAAAAATTAAAAAAATAACCTCAGCCTTTCAGGGCAGCATCTCAGGAGCGTTTCCCCATTCCTCCCCTCCGCGGGGAGAGCTCTCTGCCTGCTGCCCGCCCTGCAAAATCCCCCCCAGAGCAGCGGCTTTCCCGAGAAAGGGCTTCACCACGGCTTCTTGCGTGCAAGAAGCCACAGATGGGGAAAGAAAAAGGCTTTGCCTTGAAATAACGGAGCTTGTAAGGAAATAAAGCCCTTTTCTAGCTACCCTTGCACGCAGGGTCTTGTGCTGATCGCCCTGCATCCTTCCTGGGGGGTGCTGATGGGGAGTTGGGGTACGATGTTGGGTGCTG
>JAHREE010150505.1:0-13470 GCA_033628505.1 Tringa tobata
GTGAGTAAGTCTTCTCACATCAAGCAGTGGAAGGCAAATAAAGTGCAGACAATGCTTAAAAACTCCTGCACTGTTCTTTCTGGCGCTTTCTCAACAGAAATTCAGAAGCTAGACAGCTACAATAATTTCTGCTGCTGTGGTCACTGTCCCTTGTTTAAAATCAACCAAGTCAGGACAAGTAGCAAGATGTCACTGGAGATTGAAACACTGTGATTTGGTTTGAAATCTTTCTAAAAAGTAACTATACTTGATTTGGAGGAGTCCTGATCACAAAGTACGTATTACAGCTCCAGAGGCAGTCCTTTCCTTCGCAATCCTAGTTTGAGGCTATCAAGCTTTCTCTTTCTCTCCACTGAGTTTATTCTGAACAGAGGTTTAATCACCTGCAGGACCTGGCCAGCCAGCCACCGACTTTCACCTCTTGATGTTTTCTTGATCTCCTACAAGTCACTGATGATGATATTGTTTCATTTTGTTTTGAAGTATGTATAGGTCCGTATTAGCTGTTAAAAAGCAATTTACATACCTTAGCTGCACTCAGCCAAGACGCAGCTACAGAACCCAACTCAATAAATCACAACAAGGGGAAAACAAAGAGAAAGCAATGGGGAGGTGTGGAGCCAGGGCAGCAGGGCATTCACACTGCCTTTCGGTCACTGGGGGCTGCTACCAGAGCCATCCTTGCCCGGTTTGGGCTCCAGGTGGACATGCTCTCCAGTAAGGGCAGCTGCCACAGCCCTGTTTGAGCATGGCAAACACTTTCAGCCAAAATGAAGGGGCAGGGAGTGTTTCCAGCAGTTTCTGAAAAATGGTGCTCTCTTATTCAAGCACTGCCCCAATTCTGCTCCAGTGTGGTTTCTGTTGTCTGGCCAGCTCCTATCAGCAGTTTCTTCTGGGCCCATAAAAAACAGGCACATAGAAAGAAAATACTGTCCTGACAGAGGGACCAGCCTCTAAAAAAAAAAAAAATAATACAAGAGGAAGACAGAGACTGCTCTTTTGGAGCCTGTTTGTCACTAACTCCCCCTTCTCCATCACTTCCTAGGAAACCACACCTGGTTTCCAGGAAGACAAGTTTTTCATGGTCTCCCTTATCACAGCTCCACCGATGAAAGCACCATTGAAAAAAAGTGTACCAAAGACTAGGGAATAACTGGGGTGAGCACAACTACAAGCTCACAGATTTACCACCATATGGGCAAATAGGGGGTTCCACAGAAAAAGCCATGGAAAAGTTTTTATCCAGTGTCTACCTTAGGATATAGGAAAGGTCTTGGGTGATTTGAAAGCTCTTCTGCTTTTCCTATGGTACCAGGAGGTCTAGCAAACAAGACTGTAATCTTGTAAGATGCTTCACCTTTCATCTTTGATGATCATAACTGTACCTCTTGGAAATACTAACACAGTTTTCCTCTTCCAGCACACCAGGGCAGTGGTCTCCTAGGTGCCATCACCACTCATCCTTCCCAAAGAGTGTCAGAGTGCTTCGCCCTGTTGGTCTGTGCCAGAAAATAAAGTGCAAGCCAGCCAACAGGGCAAAATGCAACATGATCTCCTTCTGTGTTAGAAAAACAAGGCCTGAAAGTCATGCCTTGAAGTTAAAGTAGATAAATCTTTAAGATCTGTGAAGATCTGAAAAGAGGCATATTTTATAGTGGGTTTAATGTAGATTTTGCCTATGCTGTGAGGTTTGATGTCACCAAAGCCTCGAACTCTACTTTTCGTTTTAAAAATATTCTAGTGCTTGGGCTGATTTTCAGTGATGCAACAAGTCCAGCTCTGGGGCTCCTGGCATGGGATCAAAAACTCCAAAAGAAATGAGACACGAAGCTGCAATCTTATACAAAATTCAGTCTGCCGATACAATTTTGTCAATAACACTAAATAGTTAGCATTCCAGGGACAGGCTTTGTGCTGGACCAGGGCAGGCCTAGGTGATGGTTGGCATAAGAGCAATGACATCAGCATATCACATACTCCACCTCCTTTGGTCAAAAAGGCACTGGACATCCATGTCTAATTTGGATCTTGCAAGGAGGGTTAGTGAGCTGGGGTGCACGCATCCAACATGAATGATGGTGGAAAGGTGGTCTTGGTTGTGGCAGTAATGATGGACAAGCAACTAGGGGCAGACTTATGGTTCCTGGGTTCTGTTTTTGCACGGATGTTTCCCCAGTTAGCAAAACCAGCGTGAGGCAGTTTGACCCTTAACATTTCCCTGCCTGGCCCAATCAACTCTTCCCTGAGCTGGAGGTCATCACACCATCTCTGCCAGTACAAGCATTCACTACACATTGAAACAAGGTGCATGCAGAAGAGCACCTCTAACAGAAGGAGTCATTTACTCATGTATCCATGCCTAACCAAGACCACTTAATTTGAAAACACATAATAAAACATTTATTTTTCATTTTAAAAGCTCAGACATACAGCACCTGGAGCTACTATGCGGGGGAGAGTAGTTGCTGTCGTGTCTTGTTCTTCCTCCTCTCCCCACATTGCCCTGCCACGTGCTCTCCCAGCCTTGGGCTCCAGCACTCACGGCTTTCACTTCTGCGACCCGCTGTGACTAACTCAACAGAAAGCTACCCAGCTGGGCTAGCTTTCCACTGCCCTAGCACAGCACAGCATCTCAGACCACCAGACAGATGAGCGGTGCTTCCCCTGTGTCTTGGGAAGCTGTGTCTTCAGCGTGCAGGCTCCTCTTTCCACCAAACCAGACTGAAAGCAAGCTGTTGTCCTGTCCATTCCCTCAGCATTCCCATCCCTCCCACTCGTGTCCAACGTAGCCACCAATCCCCCATACAACAAGCCGTTTTGGTTCCCTGATGGGAAGGAACTCTAGGCTTTGCTGTTGCCAAGAGGGTTTTTGGTCAGAGAAGTCACCAGAGGTGACACACACAGTGACCACGCGACAGCTACTTTCAATGCAAGGGGAGCAGGGGCAGGTACCTGAAGAAGCTCAGCTCTCCTGAAAAGGCCCAGCTCCCACCCAGCCCACTCAACCTCATTTTAGGGCTGCTGTGTTCCCTGGCTCGTCCCTGCCTGTAGCTATGCATTTTTTGCCCTGTCGGTTGCGCCAGCGCTGGTGCTCATCCCACACAGAACCGTCCCAGCTTGCTGAGCTGGAAGAAAAACTATTGAGTTATTCTTAAGTCTTTGGTTGTTTTTTTTTCCAAAACACTTGGGTTTTTTTTCGGATGGTTTTGCCGCAGGTTTAGCAGGCTGGACTAGCTTAGCTTGCGGATTGCAGAAGGGGAGTGAGGAGGAGCAGAGCAGCCCTGGTTCAGACCAGCTGCGGTCACTGGGGAAGCCCAGCAAGGACCTGAGCCCCCAACGAAGGATGACACTCAGGAATTACCCTCGTTGCGTGGAGGGGGATGTTAGCTCTGAAACTGCACAGTGGTAATACAGATAAGCTCTCTGGCTGCTGGTAGTTTTATTAGAAACATCCATCTAATGGGATAATCCCTAACTCAAACAGCTCTCCCCAGGGTCAGAAGCCACAACTATGCTCAGCCCATACAGAAAAAACCTCAGGTTTTCTCCACAACAGCTTCCTGTAAATGTCAGGCATTTGTCAATACAAAAATCTGCTGGATATTGGAAACAGAGAACGCGGAGAAAGTACGAAATCGAATATAATTTAAAACAAATAACACAGGGACTACCACCAAGTGTACTATTGACTTAAACACAACTGAGAGAAACCCACTGGACTTTTCCTGTGTAAATGAAGCTGCCACATAATTTTGAGTCTGCTACCCCCAGTGCCACACATTTTAGGAATGTGGGAAGAGACTTGGGCTCCATCATGGCACAGATAGCATGTGGTCTTACTGAAGAACCCAAATTCAAGCACCGAAATGGACCAAATTAAATACAAATGGAAAACGGCAAATAAATTGGGCCCAAATATTCTTTAAGAGCAACCAGAGATGAGAAAATGGGGAGTGAGGGACAGATAACCCATGAATAAAATGTCTTCCTGAAATGCTGGGAGTTTTAAACCAAGACTGTTTCACAGGACTGTTGGAAAGAAAGCAGAAGCAAGTTGGAAAGAGCAAGTGACGTTGTCCTGCCTGATTTATTTTCACTGAGCAAAAGTGCAGAGGGTAAACAAAAAGCGCAGAGAGAGAATGCAAAGGTTAGTTCAAAACGCTTTTAACTTTAAATTATCAGCAGCACATTCACCAGAAGTTTTAACTCCATATGTGTCTCTCTGACCAAGGGAAGCTTATTTTAATAATTCTTTTGGGGGGCGGGGGTGATCCAAAATTCTGTCTCTATTTGTATTTGTGGGTTATTCTGACGCCTTGCTGAGCGTGTGCTTGCCTTTTTACCGTGCCAGGGACGCTGGAGCGATGCACAGCTCAGTAGCATGAAAAGGAGAAGAAAACCCACTCCAGAAACACATGGCAGGGATGAGTAAGCAAGCCTTCCTCCTTGCCGATCCGTGAGATACTCAGCAATTCCAGCAGAGGAAATATTTATCTTAGGAGGGTGCGTGGCTTCCGCCGGGTTTTCACGCCGGCACTAAAAACCGGTGCTGAAAGCTTTAATGATCAGACGATTTTCTTTCCCCTTTGAGTCACGGCAGAGACCTCTGCTGTGTGCTTTACCTGCTTTAAGCAAACAGCGAGCGCGATTTTGGGGCATTTCGGGGGCCGAGCAGGAAGTTTCTCGCAACCTGCAGCGGCAGCCCCAAGCGTTTGTCTCCCTCGCAAGTTAGCAACACGGATAAATAGCGGAGCAGATTGGCTGGGTCACAGGTAGGCGACCTCCCCTCCTCCAATAAAATCTGCCTTCCTAGGCTGGGTCGCTGGAATCCTAACACTGCTGTTAGGCCAAGAGCAGAGATCCTCATGCCTGTGGTATTTGCTCAGAGGGCATGACCACTTTGGGCAAGTCTTTCATGTGAGTCAGCTTTAGCTGATCCATGGGAAAATTCCTTTGTGTTGTCAGGCAGGGTTTGCTCACAGTTTCGAAGGATAATCCGGCCAAAAGGAAAATGCATCTAAATTTTAGCACATTTGGGTCAGCCCTTCCATTAAACCTGGTGGAAAGCAAAGGATGCTCGTCTTTCTTTGCAGGTCAATTTTAATAAGGAGAACCCTCAATAAGGAACCTGCGATTTCTGAAATCCCTCTCACTGGATTCTACTTCATCTCTGACCACATCAAACGTCATGTGTGCAAATAGCGTCGAAACACATTCAGAAGAAAAGTGTAAGTTCTAACTATGACGCGTGGAGAAAGTAAATTAAAGAGCTAACCCTGCAAACATTTATTCATTTGGCTACTCTGTGTGTCCTGTCAGGTTTTTTAGTCACCAGAGGCAGCAGAGTCAGGGAAAAATTGGGGCAGAGTACCTTCCACTCCCCTTCTGTTTCCCTGCATGAGGAACACCTAGAACTCTCTGCTCCCCCACCTCTGTGGAAGAGCTCTTCGTTCAGAACTGGCCAAGGGCACTGGAAATCCTTGTGTCACTTTATTGCCCACTTAACGGCTGTAACAGTCAGGTCACCACCAGTTGAATTCCCTGCTGATATACGTGAGGCCCAAGCACAATGTGCAGCATGGGTAGGAATGGCAGAATACAGATTTACCTTTTTCTTAGAGAGCCTGCAGTAATATACACCTTGTCCATCCTTGGGGTCCTAGGCACTAGTGCCATGCAAAGAGATAGAATCATAGAATCATTGAATCTAGGTTGGAAGGCAAGATCAAGTTCACCTAGTCCAACCATCAACCTAACTCTGACAAAAAAACCCATCACTAAACCATGTCCACCAGCACTATGTCAACCCGTCTTTTGAACACCTCCAGGGATGGTGCCTCAACCACTTCCCTGGGCAGCCCATTCCAAGGCTTAATAACCCTTTCAGTGTAAAAATTCTTCCTAATATCCAATCTGAACCTCCCCTGGCACAACTTGAGGCCGTTTCCTCTTGTCCCATTGCCCGTGACTTGGGAGAAGAGACTGACACCCCCTCTGGCTACACCGTCCTTTCAGGGAGTTGGAGAGAGCGAGAAGGTCTCCCTTCAGCCTCCTTTTCTCCAGGCTGAACAAGCCCAGCTCCCTCAGCCTCTCCTCACAAGCCTTGTGCTCCAAGTGATGATGATCACTGTACAATGGTAAACACGTACTGGCTGTTTGGAGCCATTCTGCGCTATATCCCCACTGAATTCTCTTCTAGTGCAGTTAGTGTGTCCCTAAGGAAGCCCCATTCATTTTCCATGATGCCTCACCCAAAGGTCAGGGACTACAAAGGATTTGTACATACGTCGGCAGAGAAATTCTCTTCTTCTGACATGAAGGAGTTGAGGACATCTGTGGGGAACGAAGAGCTTGCAAACTGGGTGCGTGGGCACAGTAGTTGTGTCCCAGACCCTTGGCTGGTACCAGTTGTCATAGACTATTTACTTCAGTGGACGGAGCTGTGGTGTTCTACACCAGCTGAGAAGGGCAATATAATGTATCATAATCACTCTGCCATCAGTCATGTCAAGAAATAAGTTGCTAATCACACTTTTTTTTTCCAGTGTAAGTTGCCAGTGCTTTTTTTTTTTTTTTTTTTTTTTATGAAGATAACCTTCAAAATGCCTTCAAACTCACTACTGCTGAAAGTCTGTCAAGGTGAGCTTTCTTACAGAAATCAGGTCAGTCACAGCTTCTCTTACCCCTTCTCGCAGCAGGCTCTGAATCTTCAGAAGGTCAAAAGCACAAGATCCACAGCCTGAATCACAGTCGAGCCCCTGCACCCTCCTGAAGTGAAGGTGGTTCAGGGATCTGGGCGCTGATCTGAAGACACTTTGTTCTGTTACCAGACCTCAACCACTGCATTGGGCAAGACACTTCAGGCTGACGGGTGGAAGAAGTTAGCACAGCTCAACAGGTTACTGAACATCCACTGAGCTCTAAGGAAAAGCACGATTTTTAAAACTTTCTCCACTGGAACTTCAACGTTTCACCTCGTGCTCGCAGGGAGCTCTTCCTGATGTAGTAAGTCACATGTAAGGTGAACCCTGTGGGAAGATTTCTGCTGGCCTGCAAATGCAGAGAGAGTGGAAATCCCACTAGGTGTCCCTCTGCCCCTTCGTGCACTTGCCTAGCCTTAACAGTATGAACTGGCGCAGCTGTGTTTAGGTGCTGGACCTGTAAAATGGGATCAGCAGACACTTTGCTGTTACACGGAGCTTGAGGAAGGAGCAATACAGCTCCTGTACCTGCCTGATGTCTGATGGCCACCCTTGCAAATAACTGCAGATTACTAGATACTGCCACACTTGTTTCTCCGAAGAGCTTCTCTGCAGTTTGTCTTGTCTGATACCAATGGTACTATTTCACACAATCACAGAATGACACGGGGTTGGAAGGGACCTCCGGAGATCATCTAGTCCAACCCCCTGCCAAGGCAGGTCCACCCAGAGCAGGTTGCACAGGAACCTGTACAGGTGGGGTTTGGATGTCTCCAGAGAAGGAGACTCCACCACCTCCCTGGGCAGCCTCTTCCAGGGCTCTGCCACCCTCACAGGAAAGAAGTTCCTCCTCATGTTTAGGTGGAACTTCTTATATTCAAGTTTGTGCCCATTATCTCTTGTCCTGTCTTGGGCACCACTGAAAAAAGATTGGCCCCATCCTCCTGACACCCTCCCTTTAAGTATTTATAGATGTTGACCTTTGCGAGGAAGGAGGAACAGCCTCTGGTCCTCTAGTGCCATAGAGGATGTCCTGATGGGTGCTGGAACCCTCTGTATGACCAAATACAATATTTGGTATCCAGCCCTTCTGGGGATATACACAAGTATAAAGACTTCAGTGTCTGCTAACATTTTCACTGTTTAACAAAGGCTTTATGAAAATCCATTTAAATTTCTAGGCTGTTTATGAAGAATTTCTTGTGGCTACTATTTGCATACTTACTGTTCCCACAGATGTTTGCTATGACTTTGTGTGTGTCTGTCTTTTACTTGCTACAGTGTGAAGAACATGAAAAGTAAATACAGGGAGAAACTCAGGGCTTAACTCTCTTCAATACAAAGCACTGGAAAATTGTTTGGCATTAGTGTCGTATGTACAGAGGTCTCCAGAGGTGCTCTCCATAAACTGGTGAAAGTCCTTACTTACAGAGGCTCTTATACAACCAGTCTAAAATCCCATATGCTCAGACACTTCTAATCACATGAAGCTCTTCTGAGGTCAGTCAGGCTATCGTTTCTGTACCATGGCCCATCCCCTCAAATTTCAGAAGATGACTGAGTCAGTTCCAAAGTGTATAGGCATCTAAAATTCATTGAAATTGCTGACAAATAGACACCTATCCACTCTAAAGGATCAGGGGCTTGGATAGTGTCTCAGGTGGAAGAGGGCACAACATTCACATTCACAGACACAAACAGTAAATGACAAAATGGCAGCTGACTTTGGGATTATCCCAGAATCAGGATCAAAGTGATGTAAACTGCAGTTCCACAACAAGTGAATTTGCAAAGCAGCAGGGGCAAATCCCCTAAACACATCAATGTTTGCTGAACCAGATACAGCTGTGGAACCAGCATTAGATTCTCATGCACGAGAGTCATGGGACACTCTTGTGTGGGAATCAGACTCAATTTTCTTATTCATAGCATCTTTCTGAGTTGCTGTTAGAGTAGGCAGGGTCTCTGGAAGCTATCATGAATGCTACCACTGTTCATCAAAAGAAGGAAATTGATAAACTGGAGGACATTTGCCTTGCATCACAGAAACTAAACTGAGCTCTTCTGAGATAGTATCTCTTACAAGAATCATCTCTTCAGGGACGAACATGTACTTCGAGACCCTGTGTTCTGGGTTGTAATGCTGATCTATACAGCTTTGAACTTTTGGTCTTCCTTGGCCATCTTAGGTGGCCAGCTCTCTGATTTCATCCAGCAGTCCCCCAAGCCCTGTTCTGTAGCTGAAGGGAGCAACCGAAATCAAATTTTCCTCCCTCCACCACCGGAGTCCAGCCCCCAACGATTTGGCCTCTTTGGCTCCTCTGGAAGTGAATGTAGGCTTCCTCTAAAGACAGAGGTATTAGAGGATTAAAGGACAGATGATTAAATACCTAATCATCTAGCTGTCTTGCATTCTTAATGAGTTAATTGTTTCATGAAAAGATAACGTGGTCATACCGCTACAAGCTGTATCATAATGCACATTCATGGAGATGGGGTGAGAAAGAAACAGAATTAGGCTGGTGTCTGTAACCCTGACTCTAACGTTTCCCATTTTTTGAATGGAGGCACTCGTTAGGCAAGATGTTTTCTGTGATAACTATTATTTGCTTACTTAATTCCTCAATGAAGAGACCCATCTCTTTTTTGTGACTTTACGTCACCTATTGCATTTCCAATGACTGTTGAAAATCATTTGGACGTGACCGTAGCATCATTATGAAAGCATGACAGCTTGCCTACTAGCACTGCAAACAAGGACATATTAAATGTACTATTCATCTATTTCATCTTTGATCCTTGTAATAATTTCTCTGTGATTTTTTCAGGCTTACGAACTATTAGTAGCACAATTTCCCCGGTAAATAAGTCAGGTAAGCCAACCCACCCTCAGAAACATTTTAAGTGTAATTAAAGCTAAAGGGTGTTTACAGATATTTGCTTCCTAGTATTTCTGATACCAGGGCTGAGAGTAATTTGCATATGAGATAGGATCCAGTGCTCAAGTGTGGGCCTGTAGAGAACATGACTTTTGCCTTTAGTTTTGAAAGCAGGGATTGCTTTCTGGGGTGCTGGGATTACTTTCACAGAGGCTGGGGTTGTTCTTGAAAGTGAAAAACCTGCCCGTTGGCCAACGCCCAGCTTCTTTTTGCAGCACATATACTACAGCACTGTCCAAAAGCTCCACTAAAAGGCAGAGCCTTGGGCTCCAGGAGCCATTAATGAAAAGGAGACCTGGAAGGCAGGGCAGGTAGCTGGAAAGACAGGGATTCAGAGGGCAGATTAAAGGGCACTATCTTAGTGTCTGTGAGGGAGACAGAGGGGAACGAAGCAGTGGGATTGGGAGTCTCCATTGTGCAGCACCCTCCAATGAAGGGCTTTAGCCAGAGTCCTGATCTTGCCACTCGGTTTTCGGCGTAGCCTTCTTTTCCTCAAAAACTCCTCAGAACGGTTGAATCAGGTCATCGCAGTACCCGCATACAGGTCACTGTGGCTTCTGCAAGGTACTCGACATCGCAAAGGCGTGTCTGTGATGACAGTTGAAAACAGTGACCAGTTCACCTGAGTCGAAAGATATAGAGGAGAAGACTTTACCCCCGCAAGCTTCCGGCATTAATAAAGAGCTTTCTGAAAATCTGGGGCATTTTTCTTTCCCCTTCGCTTTTCCCTTAGATTACAGCTTGGGCTTTTCTAGCAATGGCTGGGAGCCAAATTCCCTAAAACTGCTAGAAAGGCAGTTCTCATACTATTTACAGCATAACCGGAAGCCAGAATTAGGAGATATCTCATGAGTAAGCTCATTCTCATGGGATTTCTGGTCCAACTTTGCACGCTGGAGGAGATACAAGTGTTATGGCAAGACCATGTTAAGCTCCATACAAATATTACATGCCTGGACCAGTGTATTGCTTTAGACTGAAATATTTTGATAAAAGGTGTGCCAGCATCCAAGAAATAGAAGTGAGGGAGTTCCCTAAGAACTTGGTTATCTCATGTTCTGGCAGGGAGAGCCTTTCAAAGACACTTGGCTGTGTACTACTCACAGGTGGGGCCAGAAAACAAAATGTTTACAGACTGATTTTGATGAGGTGGTCTTTTTCCAGGAGATGGGAGATGTGGCTTCGATTTCTCCCATTTTTTCCTAAACAGACCTCTTTCTTTCTCTAGATGAATATTTAATCATTGGGCTATGAGGAACAAAGAAGAAACACGCCAGAAAGCTCAGTCCATTGGGCTTCTACTGCGTGGCAGCTTTCATAAGGATCCCCCTAGTTTGGAATCAGAGGTGAGACAGGTTGGGATGAGAAGCAGCAGGCATGCTGACAGCTTCAGGGTGTGCTGCATTCCCCCCACTACGAAAACTTCAGTGCCAAGGGGACTTCAACCCAGCAATGCACCTGGAGACCAAAGGTGCAGTGAGAATGAGTGTTTCAGAGCCCCAGGGTGCCCAGCATTGGACTTGAGGACCAAATCAACACAAAATGTTTTTGGACCACTCTGTGCTTCCCTTTTCCAGTTTCTGGATTTGCAGATCGGTGTCCGCATTTTGTCCCAATTTATTTTCAGGTAGCAAAAGTGAATACCACACAATTTTTCTAGGTGAACTCCCAAACTAAATTATCACTTTCTTTAATCTGAAAACACAAGATAAACCTATCTTCTTGCTGAATAGATACTTCTTGCTGAATAGATACTTATTTGATGATTCACCAGCACTTAAGGTTCTCATGTCAAATTTTAAAGCAATTTGAAATGATGAGTTATGAACTAAAATGGTATGGAAAAGTCAAGACACAGAGAACTTAATGGGCCTTTCTCAACAGCAGCACCAGCATTTCCATTTCAGTGTGTTTAGACGTAAGTTTTAGACTGTGTTCAATGAAGATGGCTGTTTTATTACTGTTTTTGTTCCTTTTCTGTTCCTATGCCTACTAGAGGCAAGGGCAAAATTCTTTTTTTTTTTTTTTTTAAATATGTTTAAGAACAGGATCAAACCTCTATTTATTTATATGCCAATTAAAAAGTTCCATCCTTCCAGCTGGGAAAATGCTGTCAGACCAAATTTGTTGCGTACTGTACATTTTATTTTTGGAGCAGGGAGCTAACAGTAAGTTGGGAGATTTTTTTCCCAGCAGAAAAGATATAGCTAATGTTTTTAGACATTCCTGGAATTAGATCAAGTTTTGAACTGGAGGCAAAATACAGTGGCTTACATCATGGGAAAAAAAAAAAAAAAAAAAAAAAAAAAGAAGAAAGGAAAAAAGAAAAGCAAAACCTGTGCAATTATGTTAGGTACGCTAGTAGTAACAGCAATTATTGTTACTGTTATTTATTGACCAATATCTACCTCGACTGGCTTTCATGATATAAGACTGGTTTACATCTACTTGGAAATCAGACCTCTGTGTTTTCAGCAAAAATGAGGCAATTTTTCAGCAAATTCTCACTGAATGTTTCCTGCACATCAGTTTGAACTCTGCATGTCCTTCGTGCTTGGTCTTCATAGTAATCAATGCTGCGAACTTTTTATGCAAAAGCTTTTCTGTTGCAAGGTAAATTCTAAGCAAATTCTGCAGAATAGTTCCTTGAACAGGCTGGAATGCACATTTGTGATTTGCTTTAGAAACCTAACTGCAGAATTTACATTCCTTAGGGAATGGGAACATTATCTCTCATGACATTTTTCCAGTAAAACAGCTTGAAGTTCAAATGTTTGCAGCAAAATGTTTCTGTTGACCACTGGAATATGTGATATCACAACACCGATGAAAATAAATTGTAAATAAGTAAATGAGATAATTTCTAGAGCTCGTCAGAAAAGAAGAATCCCATTCCACACCTAAGACGAAACTGGCACCATCGAGAATAATGCTTTACATGTGAGTGAAACTGCATTTTTCAACAGGAGCTGAGATTCAGCAAAAATAGATGATCACTATTTGCAAGCCAAAGGTATACAAGTTCATCAATTAAATTATATCTTTTACCTTAGTCAGTCTTATGTTACCGGACATAACGCTCAAATAATGTTTTTTGAATCCTTCTTGAGGGAGTTTTCTCAATCTGAAATAGCTGTCTGATGAGTCTCTTTTGAGCTCGGGACATGAAGGGAAATGAGGTAGCTATAGAAAGTATTTTTACAGTATGTTCCTTTGAAAAAAGCAAACAGTTATTTAATTTTCTAAGTTGCACTTATAAGAAAAAGGAAATTGTAAAAGCAGCTTGATCCTGAAACTCCACAAATTTTGTGTACTCTGGGGTGAGCACAGCATCAAAAGGGATATGGCAGCAAGGGCACCACATGGTGTGGGAGTACCTGATGTGTGACCGAAGGATGCCCAAAGCTTACACCTAGAGTAAACCCACATAAACTCATGCCTCTGGCTAATACTTCATTAAACTTGATACAATGGACCATGACATATAGAGCTTGATGTAGTAAAATTCTGATGAACTCCCCAACCACTCGTCGGGGAATGTTAGGACTAGTGAAACTTGACGAAAATAAGAGCACCTTTCGTGATGCTGAGAAGTGAAAACTTCCAGCCAAAGGAAAGACAACAGGAGTCTTCATAGAATCATAGAATCATAGAATCATCTAGGTTGAAAGAGACCCTTGGGATCATCGAGTCCAACCGTCTACCCTATTCTACAAAGTCCTCCCCTACACCATATCCCTCAGCACCACATCTAATAGTCTCTTAAATGCATCCAGGGATGGTGACTCAACCACCTCCCTGGGCAGCCTATTCCAATGCCCGACCACTCT
>JAHREE010150506.1:0-10323 GCA_033628505.1 Tringa tobata
CCATTTACTCTTTTTGCAGAAGCATCTGTAAACCAAATGTTTTCGGTTGGGGTATTCTCAGTAAGGGGGGGCGCATCCAGAATGGGTGAAGGTTTAAAAGGTTGCTGTAATGCTAAAGGATCTGTGTTTATGGGTATCTGCAATTTGGAAACCTTAGTGTGTCCTTCAGTTAACTGCATATTTTCTGCAACTCCTGTTAGATAAGCATACCATTTTCTGATAGTAGGTTTCTGTGCGACTCCTTCTGGGGGAGCAGTTCCCTTTAGGATTGCTTCTAGTAGATTAAAGGGTCCTCTAGTTTGCACAGGTTGTCCCTGATGTATTTTCTCAACTTGTTTAACTGCTCGGACTAAAGACAAAAGTCCTTTTTCCCATTCAGAGTATCGTTGTTCTGTTTCTTTAAATGCAGTTGAGCTAAACAATAGCGGTCTTTTCAGCCCGTCAGGGACAGCTTGGAACAGATTACAGTAAGTAGCGTGTTCTGCAAAACCCCATTCGGCTATGATAGGGTCGTGGGGGTGTACTGGTCCTAGTGACTGGTATGTTTTTAATTCTCCAATTAGAGTTTTCACTGCCTCACTATGTTCTGATCTCCACTCCCAGGATTTACCTTTCCGTAGAAGTGAGTATAATGGACGAGAAATTATAGAAAATCCAGGCACATGCTTCCTCCAATATCCTAAAGTTCCCATTAATTGTTGTAATTCCTTCTTTGATTGGGGCATTTGCAGTTCTTCAATTTTCCTTAAAGTGTCTGGAGGAATCACGGCACTGCCTGCTATCCAGCAAGTACCCAAAAATTTCACTTCTTTACTTGGTCCCTGGCATTTTCCAGGTGGAACCTCAATTTCTGCTTTGTTTAGTGTTTGCCACACTGCCGCTGCCGCTTCCCCCACCGTCTCAGGAGAAGTTCCTCCAATCAGAATATCATCTATATTTGGTACAGTTTCACATCTTGGGGGAGTGAGACTGACTGTAAAAGTTCAGCAAGTGCAGCATGAGCAATCGTGGGTGAATGTTTATACCCCTGTGGGAGTCTGTTAAAGGTATATTGTATTCCCTCCCAAGTGAAAGCAAACTTTTCTTTGTCCTCCTCTCTCAATTAAACGATAAAGAACATATCTTTTACGTCCAGTGCCACCATCCATGGATGTGCAGCTGCCTGCAGAGTAGCTGTTAAGGTTGCAATGTTTGGTACAGCAGCCGTTAGCAAGGCTGTATTAGCATTCAGACGGCGGTAATCAACTGTTAAACGCCACCTCCCATCTGGTTTCCGAACCGGCCAGACGGGTGAGTTATATGGGGAGTGGGTTCTGGAGATAATTTGTCTTTTCTCTAAATCGTCTATGACTTCAGAAATGCCTTCTCGTGCCGCAGCAGAGAACGCGGTACGTTAGTGATCTTTGACTCAGGGAGTGCAGGGGCTGCATGGAGCACCCGCACTGCCGCTTCCCGGTTTCTGCATGGGTTAAAATCTGTGTTTGAGCCAAAGGACCATACACTGCCATCCGGCAGGCACCAGGTTCTGCTGTTTAAAATATCAAAACCTAAAATATTTTCATAATGGGCTTTAATTGAAAAGCGATTAGATGACATGCATTTCTCACCCGGAAGCCATAAACTAACCTTAGCAGTTTGACATAAATCAGTTCCCCCATTCACACCTGTGATTCTAACTCTTTGCCGTCCGGGTCGCACACCCAGCTTCTCGGCATCTTGTTGTGTTAATATCAAAATTTGTGCTCCCATATCTATTAAAAACTTCACTAATTGTCTTTGAGGACCAACTGGAATTAATATGTATGGGCCATCATCATTTATCCACTGATAAGTTTCTACTTTCCGGACAGGCAGGCCCAACTGCCTTCCGGACATTACTCGTTTTTTGACTTTGTGTCCTGCGAGTCCTCCTTAAGAGGGAGAAAGGGATTATTCCTGTTCAGAGAAGTTGAAATACCGTCTCTGTTCTCACCGCTATCTCGTTTCTGGAATGCTTCAATTAGCCACAAGATATCACCAGTAGGCCGACCTTAAATCATGAATCTGGGAATGCCTAGTGCTAATGCTTTCCTCCACGCTTCGGTCCTTGTCTGTGTTTGCAAGGTTTTATTTCCCTTTGATTTAATTTCTGTTCCCTGTTTTGTGGGCCTTACTTTCTGATCTCCTCCCCGGAATTTCTGTCTTTGTTTTTCAAGTGCTGCAGCATCCCAGCCTGTTTCACAGCTGTAGTTAACGATGTCGTGCGTTAATTCTGCCCAAGTGGGAATTCGTCTGGGGGGTTGATTACCCTGTGCGTTAAATTCGGTATCTCTTCTAATTTCATCCTGTTTTTCGACTAGTCGGGATTTAAGAACTGCTGGGGCTCCTCTGATTAATGGTTTTAGCATTGCAAAATCTACTGTAGCAGAGAGCGGGACATCGTGTTGTCCTTTTTCATGCATGGCTTGTATGCAAGCGGCTTTTGTGATAGCTGTAGGTAACTCACTTAGAGATTCAATGGGGATTAGAGAGGGCTCACCCCGCTCCAGAATGTTAACTCCTCCAGTTCAATAAGCTACTCGGCTAGTGAGAGAATGGGGTGTATCTGCCGGGCCGGGTCCTAGATTTAAGATAACTCCTGGACCCCAGTCGCTGCTGGCTTCATCCTGGCTTAACATTATTCGGTCGCCACCAGTTAAGCATACTCGCCACAAATACTGAGTTTCAGTTTCACCAGCATGTCTGCTATATCTCTCTTGCAAATTTGACAGTTGCAACGGATCCCAGGGGCTGGTTCGTGTAGTATTGCGCGGATTACCACCCCGAGGTCCCGTAGTTATTTCTGTTTTGATAACGGGTCTGGCTTCATATTCAGGAGGAGCTGTGGGGAACAAAGGAGCGTCTTCTTCTAACTCACTATCATCGGGATCACCCCAAATGTCTCCATCCCAATCTTCAGGGGATACTATTAGTTTCTTAATCTGTACAATGTCAGGGGGGTGGGGAGCTTGTATAAGCATCATTTTAACCTTTTGTTCCAATTTTTACATTTTCTCCTTTTGTTCCTGCAGTTGTTCTCACAGCTGTTTATTTTCAACATACAGGAGTAACTCATTTGCCCTCCTGCTCTCTATTTCTCTCTTTAGGTCCTCCCTATCTCTATACGCGGCTTCCAAACAAGTGCCTAACATTTTGCAGATAACTCCCTTATCTTTTCCATCTTTTGTATGGCCTCTAACTTCTTTTAAGTGTTCTTCAACAACTTTCCAATTATACCAATTATCACGAGCCCATTCCTCTGAGAATTTGGGACTCGGGTTCACTCCATGCCTCCGTAAATAATCAGTGATAACGCCTGACACGCTGCCGACTACGCCAAACTGACGCGGACTGAGTAATCAGCTTCACTAGTTAGAGTGAAGTAGTGAAATATTTATTAAGGTGGAACAAATGGGGGCGGGGGGAAAGGGGGATAATGATGGATATGGTCTGATATCACCCCGTGCTCCTATTTACCTGCTGTTGCAGGGTCAGATGGACTCCTCTGGAGCCCACAGCAGAGACCACTGTTCCCTTGGGTACCCTCAGCCACCACCAACCAGAGCTAATGAGCCAAAGGTTTCCTGAAAGAGACAAGGCAACTTGGGGGCAGTTCTTTGACAAATGGAGTAGGTTTTGCTCTGAGAAGTCTACTCTGACATCTCACTGATTTTTCCTCCATGAATAGACCCCCATGCCAAGAAAAAACAAATGTCCAACAGCAGCTCCATCACCCACTTCCTCCTCCTGCCATTCGCAGATGCACGGGAGCTGCAGCTCTTGCACTTCTGGCTCTTCCTGGGCATCTACCTGGCTGCCCTCCTGGGAAATGGCCTCATCATCACCGCCATTGCCTGTGACCACCGCCTCCACACCCCCATGTACTTCTTCCTCCTCAACCTCTCTGTTCTTGACCTGGGCTCCATCTCCACCACTGTCCCCAAAGCCATCGCCAATTCCCTCTGGGACACCGGGGACATCTCCTCCTGGGGTTGTGCTGCACAGGTTTTGGTTTTTCTTTTCTGTGCTGCAGCAGAGTTTTATATTCTCACCGTCATGGCCTATGACCGCTACGTTGCCATCTGCAAACCCCTGCACTACGGGACCCTCCTGGGCAGCAGAGCTTGTGTCCACATGGCAGAAGCTGCCTGGGGTGGTGGCTTTCTCCATGCTCTCTTGCACATGGCCAACACATTTTCACTGCCCCTCTGCCAGGGCAATGCTGTGGACCAGTTCTTCTGTGAACTTCCCCAGATCCTCAAGCTCTCCTGCTCACACTACTACTACAGGGAAGTCGCATTTCTTGTGTTTGGTGTCTCTTTTGCATTTGGGTGTTTTCTTTTCATTCTTTTCTCCTATGTGCAGATCTTCAGGGCCGTGCTGAGGATCCCCTCGGAGCAGGGACAACACAAAGCCTTTTCTACATGCCTCCCTCACCTGTTCGTCAGCACTGGCACGTTTGCCTACCTGAAGCCTCCCTCCATCTCCTCACCAGTTCCAGACCTGGTGGTACAGTTCTCTACTCAGTGGTGCCTCCAGCAGTGAACCCCCTCATCTACAGCATGAGGAACCGGGAGCTCAAAGATGCCCTGTGGAAAGTGATCTCATGGGTGTTCCTCAATAATGATAAGCTTCCCATCACTCTTTTCAAATGACTGTCAGGGTATCCCATTTCAATCCTATTGGTTTTGTTGTTATTAGTCTTTTTAGACATTATATCTTCATTAGCATTTTCTTTTGCACTATCAGCACTATCATTATAATTTGGCTGTGGCTAATTTGTATCTTCACAAAAGTTGGGATTCCACTTGCTGCTGGTGAGGAATGCACCTCCTCTCTCTCACCTGGTGCCTGCAGACATGTTCATCTGGCACTGGGACCAACCTGACCGTCTCAGAGCATCTCTGCAATGAAATGGTATCTGCCCAGTGCAGTGCCCGAATGTTGAGTTCCTTTCCCAAAGCTGATGCCAAGAACCGACGTGAGCAACTGCTGCCCAAAAGGCCCCTTGCTCTATGGATCTGGGAGAAAAGAGGTGTCTCATTGTGATATATTTGGGACCAAGGGCTTGAAGATGAACTTGGTTTCTGGTCTGAGTGGAGAATGTGAATTAACCCTTCACTGTGAGGTGAATATATCCCAGGTGAATACATAAGGTACATATCTAGAGCTGTCCCACCCATAAGGTGACATGTAGATGATGTCCTTCAGGAAGGGAGTGTGGAGCTGCCTGGAGAGTCCAGGGGATCTCCAGTGTGTACCTGGGGTGGCCAGTGGCTGGAGCGCCCAAAGTGAGAGAATACCCAATGGGGAGTGACCCAAAGGGAATTTGTTAAACCCAGGTGTCCACAGAAAATGAGGACTGTGGTGCATTTGCGAGGACACTAAAAGCATCACCGTCCCTTCGAGCACCTGCCACATCCACAGACTCCCAGGGAGGGGGATTAGCAACAGTGATCTCCAACCAACTCAGGGTCGTGCAGGGAGCACAAGGAGGGGGCCAGCTCAGACGAGAGATGGGGGGAGCTCAGAAGGGAGGTGACCTGGGCTGGAAATTTTCTTGTTGAGAAAATGCTGGTGTTCAGCTTATCCAAGACTGTGTCCAGACTGTGGGTTCCTAAAGCATGCATGTGATGGAGAGCCAGAAGTCCTCGTTGTCCTGGTGCTCCACCAAGGATTGGGACGTGGAAGAAGAAAGACTGGTATCCCCCGTCTCTTAGTGCCATTGTCCCTCCTGAAGGGTGGCATCGTGAGGGAGGCTGGGACCCTGTGTCAGGGCTCATACTGAAGGAAGCAATACCTGGCAGCCAGGTGAGTTTGCTGCTGTCCCTCAGTCCCTTTGTGGAGCACGTCTTTGAGACAGTCTCCCCTACCCCACAGGCAGACCTGTACTCCAAAAGTCACCCCTACTCCCAGCGCTTTGTACCTTTCATCTCCAGCCCTGGCTGTTCACCGTGATCCAGGGAAGGGCTGATCTTTGAAAAAGCAACAGCTTTCTCTGCACTGGAGCAAAGTCCAGACCTGCCCCAGCTCACACATGCCATGACCCGGCTGGGAAACAGGAAACTGAGGTCTGTTGGGCAGACCATCCCAGGGAGATGTTTCCCCAACCTTGAAAGCACCCTGCCCTATGAGGTGCCTGCACAGCAGGGTTGTGGGGCTGCATATGGGGCAGTGGAGCTTTGCTGGTGCAGGAATGGGAATGCAAAAAGGAAGCATCAACTAATTACCACAGTCTTGCTACTAGGCACATCTCTGCTTGGAGCTGGCCACCACAGCTCACCTGCATGGGTTCAGTGGATCCCAGTGAGGCTGTGCTTGGAGAGTAGCTTGTCCTTGGTCAGAATGGCTATGATGGTCTGATTGGAAATCACGAAGAGAAGAACAAGGGGGCTTTTGAGAAAGATGGGAACTAACATTTTAGTAGGGCCTACTGCGATAGGACGAGGGGTAATGGCTTTGAATTAAGAGAGGGAAGACGGAGAGTAGAATCATAGAATGGTTAGAGTTGGAAGGGACCTTAAAGATCATCAAGTTCCAACCCCCCTGCCATGGGCAGGGACACTTCCCACTAGAGCAAGTTGCTCAAAGCCCCATCCAGCCTCGCCTTAAACACTTCCAGGGATGGGGTATCTACAACTTCCCTGGGCAACTTGTTCCAGTCTCTCACCACCCTCACAGGAAAGAATTTCTTTCTGGTATCTAGTCTAAATCTCCTCTCTTCCAATTTAAAAACATTACCTCTTGTCCTGTCACTACACTTCCTGACAAAGAGTCCTTCTCCTGTAGGACTCCCTCCCTCCCTCCCTCCCTTCCTTCACATATTGGAAGGCCACTATAGGGTCTCCCCAGAGCCTTCTCTTCCCCAGGGTGAACAACCCCAGCTCTCTCAGCCTGTCCCCATAGCAGAGGTGCTCCATCCCTCTGATCATCTTCATGGCCCTCCTCTGGACCTGTTCCAACAGGTCCATGTCCCTCCTGTGTTGAGGACTCCAGAGCTGGACACAATGCTCCAGGTGGGCTCTCACGAGCACAGAGTAAAGGGGTAGAATCACCTCCTGTGACCTGTTGGACATACTTCTTTTGATGCAGCCCAGGATGTGGTTGGCTTTCTGGGGTGCCAGTGCGCACCGCCAGCTCATGTTGAGCTTTTCGTCCACGAGCTCTCCCAAGTCCTTCTCCTCAGGGCTGCTCTTCAGCCATTCTCCGCCCAACCTGTGTTTGTGCCTGGGATTGCCGTGACCCAGGTGCAAGGACCTTGCACTTGGCTTGGTTGAACTTCATGTGATTTGCACAAGCCCACCTCTCCAGCCTGTCCAGGTCCCTCTGGATGGCATCCCTTCCCTCCAGCGTGTTGAATGCGCCACCAAGCTTGGTGTTGTTGGCAAACTTGGTGAGGGTGTACTCAATCCCACTCTATCCCATCTCCAACAAAGACGTTGAACAGCACTGGTCCCAGTACCGATCCCTAAGGAACACCACTCATCACTGGCTGCCAATTGGACATTGAACCATTGACCACAACCCTTTGAGTGTGGCCAGCTCTGTCTCCACTGAGTGGTCCATCCATCAAATCCGTGAGTTTCCAATTTTGAGACCAGGATGTCATGGGGGACAGTGTCAATATAGAGTAGATATAAGGAAGAATAGATATAAGGAAGAAATTTTTTATGGTGAGGGTGGTGAAACACTGGCCCAGGTTGGCCAGAGAGCTGGTAGATGCCCCATCCCTGGAAACATTGAAGGTCAAGCTGGGTGGGGCTCTGAGCAAGTGGATCTAGTTGAAGATGTCCCTGCTCACTCCAGGGGAGTGGGACTAGATGGTCATTATAGGCTCTTTCCAACCCAAACTCTTCTATGAGTCTCTGACAAGAGATCACAAGGACAATAAACAGTAAATTTCAAATGACGTTATAAAAGATATAATATATAATTACATATTACACACATGATAGTGGTTCAGGGCCCAGAGATTTTCAAAACTCAGCCAGAGAAAGCACTGACCAACCAGATGTAACTGTGAAGTTTTCCTTCCTGTTGCAGATGAAAATATTTGACACGGGTATGATTTAGCAGCTATTCAAAATCTATTACTGATGTAAGGTAGATTGAGAGGTTGGATGGTGGAATTTTAGCAGCACTTAAACATTAACCGGTTTAGGGGTTTGCAAAGTGAGTAAACAAAAGAATGGAGCGGTGACTTAGTTACAGATTCAAAGATGGCAAGATTCACACTCACTAGAAGGTGTCCCAGGTCAGTGCACATATGTCTGAGTAAAGGTACAAATCACAGATTAATACATATATGTATATATAGCTGAGCAAAGCATATAAGTGCGTGCACATGCACATACAGGTCTCTGATTAGGAGTTTCTTAATAACAGACAATGGTAGCAAGCTGAAAGATGAGGCTTTTTGGTCCTGCATGTCCATGGATGAACAGAAGAGTATGCACATCCACAAAGCCAATGTGTATCTCACAACACAGAGGTGGAGAGGTGGATGGGAGAGACACCAGCCTACAGTTAAAATTCCCCTTTCTCAGATGTAGGTGGAATACTCACAATGCATCAGTGCTCCTCAGCGGGCAGTAGTTGAGGCTTGAGGAGGGTCTTCTCTCACCCTGGCCTCGAGGTGTCGGCCTGAGAGGTCTCTCAGCTCAGAGGAGTTACTGGCCACAGCCCGCTGCCATCCAGGAGAGCTCAAAGGGTCTTTACTAGAATCGCTACTTTTAGGATCTGAGACAATTGACTTTTGTCAGGTACTTTTCCAGTCCGAACCAACTCGGACAATGGCTACACAACCCCAGAGCTTGCTAGATCTTGGGGTCCTGGTATCACCTCCCCTCTGGCCACGAACCATATGGTGTCAGGAGTGATCAATTATTGTTATTCTCTCCAAGCAGTGGGAGCCATGAGGACCAGGTACACTATTGTGTTCTGGTCTGCTGCTCTCTGCCTTTTCTTTCTTTCACGTTAGAACATTATGTTATGTTCTGGTCTATTGTGTTGTTCTGTGGCCCAGGTTGGGATGGAGATTACTCCAAGTGGCCTGAAGGGGAGGGTAGTTGCACCACCACAGGAACTAAGAGATGGCAAGTGGTAGACACCAATCCTTCTTCAGCCGCTTCCCAGGCCTGGTAGAGCACCAGCACAGCAAGGACTCTGCACCGTGAGCATGCTTTAGGCTACCAGTGGGAGCATAAGTTAAAGTCTTGTCCATGAGGAGGACTAAGCTCTTGCAATGGTAGAGGCCATGGACTTCCTGCATGGGAAGCAGCTCTCTAGGAAAGGCTCTGGTGGTTATTGGGTTTGATTCGGAAAAACACGAGCCATCAGCAAAGGTGGCCAACTGCATCGTGGGCAGGAGCAGGAGCACAGCCGGCAGAAGGGATTATCCCCCTCTTCTTTGCACTTCTAAAACTACATCTAGATTACTTCCCTAGTCTTTTTTTATCCCCCACAATGACAGAGAGAACTTGGTTCCAGTTCAGGTATCAAAATTTTGCCCATCCTGCCTGGAGAGCCAGGAGAGTTGTGTCATCCAGAACCCAGAGTCAGAGGGAAGATGGGTGCAGTGTGAATTGTGATGGCTCGGACTCAAATGAAAACTCAAATCCTGAGCTGTCAGGACCACATTGGCTGCAGTTAGACATAAGTTACCTGACAACTCTGAGTTCAGACTGACTTGGTGGAGTTTCTCACAGCCTTCACTGAGGAGGTCAGGGTGTTGGGGAGAGGGGAGCATGTATTGGTTTCCCAAATCCCAAGACATTGCCCAAACCATCTCCCTTGGCCTCTGGCATCTCATTTCTTGAGATATGAGAAATGCTGGGGCTTCAGTCAGTAATCCTTCAATAATCCTTCCTGTGCTTGTGTGATTTCCCTAAGAATATCAGTATTTAATAAAAAAAGAAAAAAAAAAAAAGAAAGAACAAAACCCCTCAAAAAACCAAACAAAACCCCCACCAACATTAACCTGCCTTAATCTAAATTTAGTGGTTCTCATCTGTGATGGCCACTCTGGGCAATGCCATTTACATCGGTATCTGCAATGTAAGCCACGATACTTCATTCTCAAGGACAAATCTAAAGCCGTTCAGATGAAGGGTGGTCCTTGAAAAGTCACAATTTCTGTCCCCAGGTGGCATGGATACTGCTGATTCTGCACTCCAGAGCAGCAGAGGCTGGATCCCCTTCTCAGGACTGACTTCTGGCCAGGAAACCACAGCCAAGGAGGTATCTCCCTTGGAGCGCCTCCCGCGGCACAATTAAACGAGCCATTAACGTGCCTAACGGTCATTG